>JAWDEX010000016.1:11236254-11268906 GCA_035221805.1 Trichilia hirta
AGAATACTTACACGGTCTAGATTTCGATATTTTGAAACCGTGGAATATGCCCTTGCAATCCCAATTCCCGGAACAGATGAAAGGAAATCACAGCCAGCCAACACACACATGCCTGTGGAAATATCACAACATAAACCAGTTTTTCAGTCAATGTGTCAATAAAAATATGTTTTTTCGCATCAAACGAGAATATGCAATTCAATTACATTGCTCTATTACCAGAATAACTGAAACAAATTTGGTAACCTACATGTTGATCATTGCTTAAATGTAATAAGAGTTAGGACAGTCATCATCATGAAATACTAATTTCTAAAGAACGAATCAGAATAAGTTTCTTCTGGATTCAAATTTGTTTCTGGTTTCATGTGAGGTGAAAAAACTTGTCCCTGTTTCTTTTGAAAAACCTAATAATGAACGCACATTCATAACAAGGTTTTAGTATCACAATGAACTCACCTATAAACAGTTCCCTATCAAAATTTCTAAAAGATGGTATGCAAGTCTCAGAACCAAAAACATTGTCTAGCACAAGCTCTTCACCGTTTCCATGTCGATCCATCTTAAATACAGTCTGTTGGCAACGAATGGAAAACAAACAACTTGAATAAGAAACAAAGAAAGTAAATTCATCATGAGAGCAGTAAACATCTATCTGCATGATACCAAAGTTTCACAGAAGTGCTTACAGCTTGGCAACCATAAACTACCAGATCACTATCTTCGGTAATAACTGCCACAATTCCACCTTTTCCTACATCAAGACTGGACAGATATGCTAGCTGAGCATCAGCCTCATATGGAGCTACCACAAATTCAATGTTCTCATCTCTTAATATCTGTACAGCAAATACAAAACATAATTAGCTGTATTGATTCTAAAACTTAACCGTCAATTCAGCTTACTAGATAAATAGGATTTACCTGAATCAGTTGATGAGCCATGGCTGGAGTTATGGTAATTGCTCTCTACATAGAAAGCAAATTGGATGCTCAATATCAGAGTAAACTCAAAAGCTCCCTTTCTAGACATCATGAACAAAACCAGCAAAGCTCTAATTTCATGTCCTAAAGAAATTTCTCATGGCAAACATAATAACACGAATTATTCATAGGATGAAATTTAAAAGGTTTGAATTGGAATCAAGCAAAATTGGAGACAATATTCTTTAGTTCCTTTTCCTGGAATTAAACATTCTAACCAATATGTTTTAGTAATTACCCGTCAATTATAAACATAACCTGAATATTTTCTATAAATATTTTGAAATGAGTGGCAAGATATTGATACCTGAAAGAGCTCAGAGGCGGCTTTAGAATTCCCCTCTTTAAGTTTTTCCATTGCCAAATCACGATTAGCTTTTCTTCTCCTAAAAGAAGTAAAATAAAAATCAAATGCTAACTCAATGTTCATAGAGAAAATTATTATGCGACTATAATTTCTTGGTAACCAACAAATGTTGGGGTTACATACCTGTCTCTTTCCTGCTCTGTTGAGGCCTTACAGGGAATGTCTCCGCCATCAAAAACAACCACAGGTGTTATGTTATGGTGACGAAGAAGATTTATTCTATACATAAAATAGTCCAAGTATCTCAATTTCCTTTCACTACTTGAATTTAAACAAAGCTCCATACTACATGAATAAGCTGCAAAATTTCCCACACCCAAAAAAAAAGAATTATAATTTCCAGACTTTTATCAGAAGCAATGAAACAAAACTATGAAAATTGCGGCAAATATTTTAAAAGTTGAAGAAAAGTGCCTCCTTTATGAAGCCATGAATATGCATCAATACCCACCTGCAATATATATAGAAGAAAAAAAGTTAAAATAATTTGCTAAGATAAAAATCCTATGAAAACAAAATGACGCAATTACAGAAAACAAATATTGATGGATTGATAAGTACCCGTTTGCCGGCATATTTCTTGATGTGAATGGGTTTAATATAGGGTTTCATGAATCTGAGAAGATCTTTAATACCCATTTTTTTTTCTTCTCTTTGACTATTTGCAGGAAGTTGTTGTTATATCTTCTGATTTATAAATTTTATATTTTGTAATACATTACATTAAAAAAAAAGGGGAAGCTGACATTAGCATTATTTAGCAGAGAAAATGGCGGGAAGAACTGCAGATGTAAAAATATGAAGGCGGCTGAAAAAGCAGCCTTCATCGTCATGTCATTGATTAACGGTGATGTGTTTTATGAACTTATAAGAAACTGCCACATGTAAATGAAGTGACTGCGTGGATTCATTTCGCACGATTCCGTTGGTTTGCATTCGCGGCATTTTGGTCTTTTCCGAAGCCCTTTTACCGCTAATGCGTTTGAAATTTGTTCTACAGTGAAAACTCATTCGCGCCCGCCCTTTTTATGGCCCTGTCATTCATGCATGAATAATACATAAAATTTGAAAATAAACATTATGCAAGTAATTATCATAAAAATTTTAAAAATAATAACTTTAAACTAAAAAAGTTAAAATAAATAGAAATTCTAGAAAATAAGCTACTTTTAAATAATATATATCGGTATTTTTATATTGGTAAAAACAGTATTATTAAATCTCTAGTCTGTACTACATATAAAACTTTTTACAAGGATACAAATGAATTTTTATACCCAAGTCCACATTTTTTACTTCAATAAAATTAACCGTCTACTCGTAAACATATGTAGAGTATATCATAACATCTGTTTTAAGGCGCCGGTCTCAAATACAGAGGAATGTGGTTGGTTTTATCAGGAGCTGAATCCCAAACTGAGAATGCACTTGAACATCTCATCCATTTGCTTATCATCTCAGGAAAATGCCGATCAATTACATCTTTCAATGTCTCTGTTTTGTTAACCCATTCCAATCCTTTCTCCGTATAAGTCTTGGAATTGAAATTGGTGGTAAAGAAACGATCTGCTTCGAGTCTCCTACATAAACATTAACCAAAATGAAGTAATTCCAGACCATGGAAAAAAATAGACACAAATGAAGTTAGGGATGTTTCATTTATGTACCTTGATGCAATGAGAAGGAAGATAAAGAAAGCAGTCTCACTAATGGCAAAGCCTTTGATTTTCCTCTCAGCATGTAAACCGACTAGTAAATCCAGTTTCTCTACATCATCTCCATAGACTTCTCGCAGAGCTTTTACAATTTCTTCATTGTCTGTTAGATCTTCCCATTTGCTTATAGGAATCATCAGTAAGTTCCTTCGGAATTCATTGTACCGAGCAACTCCTCTCTCCCTGTCTCTGTAAACTGGTTGTACAACAATCATGATTCTCATACTATATTAGTCAAATCAATTGACTCAAAACTTAAGCTAGTAGAAGACAACAGCTCAAAAGGATTATTTAAAATCTTGGTCTGACAAAAATAAATGACAAGTTAAAAGAATGGAATTACTTTCTAATGCAGCCATATCAACTGGGTTTGGTCTATCTTCACCATTAACATCATGCGCAACAAGATTCCTCATCCAGGATGGATAGTTCCACAATGTTAGAGCTCCACAAGTCTGATGGCCCATTGATACCAGCATTTGCTCCATTCCAATTTTTGACAGCCTTTTCTCCCCTTCTTTTCCTGACATTTTCTCCATTGGCACCCTGAAACATATAATGAAAGCAGTCAATGAAATTGCGCAAACACCGGGGGGGAAAAAATTAAGTGAATTAGCGAAGAAGAATTACTCTTCTTGTACGGGAGGGCATTCATATTCTGTCTCAGTGGCTTTGATGTTCCTAAGTATAAGCTTGTCAGGGAGAAGAGAATGCATTCTGTATACACTTACAAATTCCTCTGTAAGCGAATAAGGAATTCCATGATCTCTTGGTTTCCTAAGACCAACCAATCCGCTTAGTATCGGTCCACAAATATGTCCAAATAAATCCTTGAATTTCTTCCCCAGAAATCCATACCTGCATAGACATACCACATTTACAGGTTTTCTCAGATATGAAGAACTACAATATTCTTCATGTAATTTAGTACTAGTACCCATTTGAAATTTTTAGTACTTGAGTCCCAGTGTCTTATTACCAGTTGATCCTCATCCCTGCTAGAAGTGTATCTGTTTTCAAGAGTTCTACTGTCCAATCAATGGTGTGGATTTTAGCAATGACTGCAGAAATCACCAATCTTGCATGTCTGTAAAGCTTCTCGTCATCAAAATCGGGGTAATTGTCCTAAAAATAAACCGCAAAAAAGAAAAGAAAAAAAAAGAAAAGAAAAAAGAAATCATCAGCTGAAGAAAGACTAGTTGTTTAATTTTTCACAAGAAAACTGAAAAATTGAAAAATTAGGAAGAAAAGTAGAGACTTACTTTGAGCATGTCACAGACAGCATTGTGCTCTTTAGCAAACAAAGCTTGCAAAAGGGAAAATCCTGCCCAGCAATTTCTAACATCACCAGAGACAGGAATCCCTTTGTCATCATGCTGAAGAAGTCCATCTCCTTCTATTCTCAACTTTCCATCTTTGAAGGTCCTCACTCTTTTCATGCCTTCTTCATTATTCCCATAAATTACACTACCATCCCTATGATCAAAGCCAAAAAAAAAAAAATAAATTTAAGTGTATTATTACTTTTAATAATATTTACAAATTACCAATTCACTTATATTTGATAGCCAATAATTTTATCTCATAGCAGTTGTGACTTCAACACCACAATTTCAATATCAAACATGCCATTAGTACAATTAAGAAACTCCACAGCGAAAAAATTTACAACATTGCCGGAATATCAAGCCTAGTTAATATTAGTTACTTAAATGAATAATCATTTTTTAACTAAACCAAAGTTTAAATTAATTCAACGGATAAAACCTCTTAATTAATATTTAAAAAGGAAATAAACCCAAGTAAGAATGATCCTAAAGCTTACCACCAAGGTGTCCTTGTATTTAGAGAGCCAGTCTTCGTATAAGATGTAGAGGTGGGAACCCTTTTGGTTTTAAAGAATTTGAACGACTTCAATGGACAACCATTTGCTATTTCTTCATTTGGAGTTTTCAGTTCTACCTGTAACTAAAACTATTTATGCTTAATTACCAAAATTAATAATTTTCTAATAAATAAAAGCAAAGCAAATTAATTATTTT
Organism: Trichilia hirta; assembly: GCA_035221805.1. Taxonomy (NCBI): domain Eukaryota; kingdom Viridiplantae; phylum Streptophyta; class Magnoliopsida; order Sapindales; family Meliaceae; genus Trichilia; species Trichilia hirta. Next base: position 11,241,363 of record JAWDEX010000016.1, read on the forward strand.
ATTAATTAATTTAGGAGGTAAAATATATAAGAACGAACCTGTTTTGTGTCCTCCAAATGATCAATCCAATCATGAATCATGAATTGTATCCATGAGCATGCTATCATATTGAATTGTTTCCCACTGTCTATGAACTGTTTCCGTGCCAAAAGCTTGGTGGCAACAACAGTTGGATGAGGATCCAATAACTGCTATCTCACACATTCATATTTAAAGTTATATCATAAGCTTACGACACATAATAAACAAGTAATTAAACTAATGACAGGTAAACTATCATGTCCCCTTATTTTTTGATCTAATATTTTGTTACTCCCTATTTTTTTTAAATCATACGACACCCACCACCTTTTAGTTTTAATATTAAAAAATTAATATTAAATTAAATCGAACTTTATAATTTATAAGAGTGGAAGTGGTATCGGATAATTTTTAAAAAAATAGAGGACAATGAGATATTAAACCAAAACTCAAGGAGAAAACAATAGTTTTACCCATTAATAACTCAGTTTCTATCAAATCCACAAATTTCGGTATTATGTAATAAACCCAAATACAAAATTAAAATATAAAATTTGATAATTTCAAATATATCAATAATTGTCATGTGTACATAAATCTATCTTACAATATTTTTGGGCAGTACAATAAAATCATACTTCCCTTGAAACTTAAAAAAATATATATATATATATATATATATTAAATAAAAAATTCCAAAAAAATTTAACACGAAAAAAAAAAAAAACATTTACTCGAAGTTATGAAAATCATAATAAATATTATTTAGTCTTTCTCAAAAGGAATCCCTCTTCTTCTTTTTTCTCTTATCATACTTTTCTAACTATAATGATTTAATTTACTCTTACTTATAAATAAAACAGATGATTAAATAAAATTAAAATCAATTAGGATATATTTATGCAGCTAATTACCCCGTATGGTGAAGTGGTAGGAAGCATGTTTCGACCAAAAAACGTTCCTTGGCTTCCAATCGTGTCATCATCCGGATGAGTACATGTCCCATCGGCCGTCCGATAAGAAAACTCCTCCGTGTCATATTTCTGACCGTTGATTCCTCCGACATGCAAGAGATTGTAACGCTGATGCAAGTGCCTTCGAATTCCCAGATAAGCAAGTCCCAGAAAAACTGGAAATCGGTGCCATAAATCCAGCTTGTCTACAAAATATATAACCTAATATAATATTCACAAACCAAAACCAAAATTTAAAAAAGTTAATATTAAATTAATCATAATATTTGAAGTTGTAAAATGTTTTCATACTGAGGATATGAAGAAAACTTAAGTTCACAGTCGAGAGAGACAGGAGAAATAATGGAGATTGCACTAACATAGAACAAGAAAGTATCAAAGCGAGTCATTTTGGCAACAATTTTCACAAGTTGAGGATGAATGAAAGAGGAAAACGAGAACGAGAACGCCATGAGATGAGCCAGTAAGGAGTTTTAAAGCATTAATTTCTGTTGCAGAACGTGTGAGCTGGTTTTGATGGAAGATGACGAGAATGGAGAAGAGGAAGAAAAAGAAGAAGAGGATGACCTCCAATCGCAACCAAAGTGGGTCTGCCACCGTTTAACTTTGCATGCACTGCCTAGCATTTAAACCTGTACTGTACTGTGCGTCTTTTTGCTCATCCAAAAGTTCAGGGAATAATATTAAATGACTGGTTATTTTTTTTTATAAATAATTAAAATTATTTACCTTCTAAATTTAATAAATAAGTCTTGTAAATCACTGTATTAATTAAGAATTTTATATTTAATCAATTATAATTTTTAATATATTAAAATTCATAAAAAAAACATTCATTAATTATTTTATTAAATACTAAAAATTATTACAAATAATAAATATAAAAAATAACAAGTGCCACAAAACACTCATTAATAAAATTTTTAAAATATTTTTTAAAAAACAATTTTTTATTTTTTGTCTCAATTTTAAAAGTCTGTAAATTTAATAAAATGTTTCTGTAAAAATATTTTTATTTAATTAATTTATTTACAAATTTACCTATTTAAAAATCTAAAACTTTTTTTATTTTTCAAAATAAATATATTTTTCATCAAAATTTTATATAATTTAAAATATTTTTTATAATAAATATTACATTATAAATTTTATTTTTATTTTAATCTATCAAACTAGTTTTTAAATTAAATAAATAATTTTATTTTTATCTAATACAAGTAATTATAATCAAATTTAGATTTCATTATTTATTTAAGATTTAAAATTATAAGAATATAAAAAAGTAAAAGTATTTATTTTTAAATATTTTTATCTAAGAAATAAATATTTTCATATTTTAAGTAAAATAAATAAATTATTCATAATTCAAAAATTTTTCCAGAGACTGAAAAAAAAAAAACCGCTATTTACCGGTCTATCCACTACTTTCCTTTTTAATACTTAACTGCCAAGTGAAAGAATGAGCAATGTCACCGTCTTTACTAATTACGAATTCTATTGTATTGTCTCTTTGCACGCTTGTAAATTTATTGCAAATAGATGTACTTCTTTTGTGGCCTTTGGTGATGCACGTGTTCGCTGAGTATCAATGCTGTCCTTTTAAATGTAACCCGACCCGTAAAGAGAGTTATGTGAAGGTGCATTCAGTTGTAGCGTAACTCTTTAGTCTTTACCCTTCGTTTTTTTAATATTTTTCTAGTGTAATTTTAATTATTTTATTGTAATTTATATATATTTTACTACAATCCTCAAAAAATTATAATGCTTTTGTTACTTGATTTGAATAATAAATAAAATCCTTTTACAAATAATAAAAAAGTCTTGATTTCTTGTAATATTTAAAAAATACATAAAATTCAATAAATTAATTACTTAATTAATAAGCTTTTCTTTACAAAGAGTTTTTCTTTTGTTTTCTTTTAGAGTAAGAGAATTACAAAGAGTTGAATTAATATATTTGTTTTTTAGTGAGTTATATGTTACCAAAACGAATATAGTTACAAAAATAGGAACCATTAACTTGCCAATATGAATGCTCGCTTTTCACACATAAGGTTGATGCTCTAAAACGCCACCGCTTTATGGTACAAACATTTTATTCTTTGTTATATTTTTTAAATTTTTAAATGAATATAATTATAAGTAGGTTTGTTTAATGTTGATGGATATCAAGAGAAATAATCTTTTATATGCTTAAATTAAATTTTCTTTAATGATAATTTATATCAATTATATTTTTGTAATTAATTTTTTAAGTAAAATGTGACTCTGCAGAATAAAATTTATAGTGCAAATAGGCTCACTTGTCACATATTTTACACATTTTAACTTTCTATTTTTTTATTTGTTACTCCTATAAAAATATATGAGTTATTCTTAGCTAATTTAGGCGGTTGTCTAAGACATATATTTGTTGGGTATATATATTTTTACGTGTTAAATAATTAATATTATTTATAAAAAAATATAAATAGTCGTATTTAATTATAATTAGGTAAAATAATTTTCTTATACTTTTAATAAACTTGTAAAATTCTGAAATATAATTTAAATATAACTATTTTTTATCTTCTTTATTATATATCTAAATTTATTTTATCTTTTATTAATTAAATATGTGAGATAAGGTAAGATGTTTAGAATTTTTTCTCATATTGTTAAATGAACTAATTTTTTGTAAACAAAAATTAAAGTAGGACATTGAGGATATTTACTCTCTTATTTAGTTAATTAATTAACTTTTTAAGTAATTATCAGAATTAAAATAAAACATAAAAAATATTTATTTTTTTTCTCAATTAATTAAATTTTCTACTAATTAAACAATCAATGAGACAAGGCTGGATACTTATAGCGTCTAATCTCATTATTAATTAATTATTTTTTTAATCAAATTTTAATTAAAGTAAATTAAGACATCTAATATGTTTACTCGTGTTTTGGTTAATTAAATCTTTTTATATATACCAAAATAAAAAAAATAGCAAATAAAGATAATAATAAAGTATTTTATGACTAAATAATTAGATAACTATAATTTATAAAATTTATAGAATACCTAATTTTTTTTTTATATTTAATTAACTTCTGTCCCTAAAATCTTATATTTTTAGATAATATATTCCAATGTTACTTAGATAATAGCAATTATATTCTTTTTTAAAATTTAAAATAATTTTTTTGAATGACATCAATAATATACAATAATTTATATAAATGTTTATATTTATAGCATATTAAATTATATATTATTACTAATTGATAATATAAAATATTACTTGATTTAAATAATAAATAAAATCATTTTTACGTAACATAAAATGGTCTTGATTTCTTGTAATATTTTAAAAATAAATAATAAATTCAATACATGATAACTTAGTCATTAAGCTTTTTTTATGAACAAAGTGTATTTCCTTTTTCTTTTAGAGAAAGAGAATTACAAAGAGTTGAATTAATATATTTATTTTGTAGTGAGTTGCCATTACGAAGAAGTTTACTCTGCCTACACTTTATCAAAATGAAATGAATATAATTACAAAAATAGGAACCATTAATTTTTCAATATGGTCGTCACTATTCACACATGACAGTGATGCTACAATGCCAACGCCGTCTCAAATTTTTTGTTATATTGTTTAAATTTTTTATTATTATTCTTAATTTTTACGTTATAATTTTTAATTATTAAATTATAAAAATATTCACCATTGGCAGCATTCTGGTTGTTGAAGATTAATGAACCAAATGGATGAAGATCTTTTTTTTTTTTTTCAAATAATAAAATAATAATAATGAATTTATACAGTTTGGGTCCCGGCAATATATGATGACGATGATGGATGATGTTAATTATTTATTCTCTTTATAAGAGATTTTTTTTTTTTTTTTTTTACATTTGCAATAAATGTACAGAGAAAAGTGTCAAAGCCAAAACGATGTCATTTAGATACACATAAATATGTCAATGCTAAAACGATGTCATTTAAGATTATTGAGTGACTGAATCAACATCATTGAATGTTTCCCATTTTGATTGGCCTCTTCTCTCCTAGGGCTTAAGATTTTTTCTTTTGGTCCTTAAATGAAAGTCATTAATTGAAGTTGTTGCTTGCATTTGAATTTTTTTTTTTTTTTTCAATTTAAGACTGCATTTTTTCATAATGTTATAAAAAAGGGAAAAAATTGAGTAGGAGAAAATTTTGAATAAATAATAGAGTTGTTATTTATAAAATCTATCTTTTTAACTAGACATATTATGATCTTTTTATTATTTAAAGATATTTTATCATTTTTATCATATTAACAAATAGATATTATTTACACATAAACTAAATCATATTGAGATAAGATACAAAATTCGAGAAGAATTAATTAAGAAATGATTTAGTTTAAAAGAGGTTTTTAACTTTATACTTTGTCTACTTAATTTAAAGATAATATATTTATTTATCATTGTATTTATATATATGCACGTGTTTAAATGATAAACATTTAACACAATAGCAAGGACAAGCAGTTATTTTTGGAATATAGCTTAATAGAGATAGTGTTTTGAATAAGAAATTTTTACTATAGCGAGCACTTGCTGGGAGAAATTTGTTCTCTATTTCTAACTGTAGTGAATTTTGAAACTTTTTTTCAAAAATTCTCTAGTTTGCCCCTTTTAAAAACTTTTTTTCACTTTATATTGAAGAATAACTTGATTATTTCATCTCTTATTATAAATGCCTGCAAAACTCAAGAATTTCCTTTTTTCTTTATTCTTCTCCTCCCTCTCTTTCATGTTTTGCTCTCTTCTCCCTCTCCCATAGTCCCAACATGTTCTCCCCTCTCTTTTAATCAATTTCTTTATTTTCTTTCCAATTATTCACTTAAAATCATCTAAATTCATTATTTCAAGCTTGGCACAATGATTATTCTCAAAGATTAGGCACAAATTTGTAAGAGAGAAACTTAGGACTCCAAGAACAATTTTAAGCTTTTTAAATAAGGAGCAAAAATAAGATTTCTCGAGCTCAAACTCACTTCTAGAATTAGAGAGACCAAACAGCGAGGCTCTAGAACATAAGAAATAGAAAGAAATATATACCCTCCCTATATTGTGAGTGATTTTATTTTATATACTTTCATTTATTTAAGTATTTTATAAAACTTACTATTTTTCGCACTAAAAAATAAATTTAGATATTATGGTTTTGAACTTATATAAATGGCGTATTAATTGTATTGTAATGATTTGTGTATAAGACCGGAGGCCAATTATTATGATAATGTTTTATTAATAATATGATTTGAATTTCAATACTTGTTTAAAAATGATTACGATGGTGAGTCTCGAGATGAATATGAATTTTAAGAATGATTTATGGATTTTATGATATTCAATTGTGTTAGTATTTGATTTTATGATGAAAATGGCAGGATAGTCAACTGTAACTACAGGTTATTAAGTAACTTACGGACAAATGTTGACATCGTTTGAAAATTAAACATAAAAATAAAGTCACTGTCTATTTAAATAATGATAAGATAGATCACAGTCAAATTTATCTACCTGGTATTAATTAAATTTTATAACTCATTAGTAGGATAAAATCGGGTATAATAACAAATAGACATACTAATCATTATTGATACATCAATGGGACCATTATAAAGAAAATTACGATCTCATTTGTAGAGTGCCTATCAATGATTTTCAAATACATATCATAATTTTCATAGAAACAAATTATTTTCTATATACATTATAAATGTTTTCTTAAAATATTTTGTTATAAATGTTTTAATTTATATGTTTTTTATCTTCGCTCGCGAAGTATACTCCCTTATACCCGCTTTATTAACATTTTAACTTCAAAAAATCGCGAGTAGAGAGAAGTTTTAACTAGCGGTGAGAATCAATTAGAGATTTAAGAGATTTCAAGTATATTTCTTGTCTTCGACTCATTGTTTAACTATTTAATCCACTAGAATTGTTTATAAATTTTTATATGTACATTCTTTTATAGATTGTAAATATTATTTTTGAATTATATAATTTGTATATTTTATAAACTAAGTATATTTTTATTCGTAAATAATTTAAAAAAATCTTAAAGAGACAAATCTATACTATTATGTTGATAATATGGTTTGAGAAAATATTTTTGAAAAATATAGACATGATTATACAATAATCAAGTATCACAAGACTTAACATATTCGAAAGACATATTTTTTATTTTAGAATATATCTCAAGAACTTGCGATGGCTATCGCTTGTGGATCCCATAGACGAGGGTTGACATTATTATTTTTCTAATTTTATCTATACAAAATTATATTACACTATTATAATTAGGTGTCCCAAATTATACCTTAAAATTTATTTTAAATACCTTTTATACTTACTTATATTTTTAAAAAATAAAAGTTTATTTTGTATATCTTTTATAAATAATAAAATAATTTTAATTTATTTTTTATTATGTATATATGTATATTTTTTAATAAATTTATAAAATATTTATTCTATCGTTCAAAGTTTAAACTAATAAAAGGATAAAAAAAATTATAAGTAGGTTTTGTTTAATGTTGATGGATATCAAGAGTAATAACTTTTTATATGCTCCAATTAAATTATTTTTAATAATAATTTTTATCAGTGACGTATAAAAATATAAAATTAATATCAATGACATATCTATCATATTTTGACTTTTTATTTTTTATTTTTAACTTTTTACTCCTATAAAAATATATGACGTATGCTTAGCTAATTTAGGTGGTTGCCTAAGCCCTTTGTAAGAAGAAATATATTTTTTGGATATATACTTAGGTGGGTATATATTTTGGGTATAGATATTCTTTATATAACAAATATTGAAATATCATAAAAGCAATTAAGATTGATTATAATATATAAAATGACTATACTAGAAAATTAGTATGTGAAAATCTAAATAATATTTTTGCATCTCAAAAAATTTTTAAAAATATAAATCATCTAAATTTAAATTTGAAAAAAAAAATATTATAAAAAGTTATTTAAAAAGAAAAAATAGATAACAGGTAGACATGCTATTAATGTTGTAAGAAAGTAACAGTTTACAGTTGAGTTTAGATAATTCATTTTGAAAATTCGTTAAAAATATATATATATTTTTTATAACGCAATTTGATAGAAACAAATTTATTGCATTAATTCTTCAACTACTTTCAAAATGAATAAATTAAAAACATTGACTTGCAATGCACATCCTTTATTATGTAATCACGACATCCATGTATTAAATTATTTAAATTATAAATAAATAAAAAAAGTCATTAAAACTCATTACGTAATAATTTAAAAAAAAAATTTCATTAAATTATATATTTATTTAAAAAAAAATCACATAATTTATATAATAATTCAATATAATTTTCTCTCTCTCTCTCTCTCTCTCTCTCCCTCTAAATGATCCAAAAATCAAACTACAATAGTTGTGTTTGACTTGAACTTTTGTGATGTTATTGAATGAAATAATTAATGAAAGTATTTCATTCTCAATACCTTTCAATGAAGCAACACAGTTGCACGTATATTAATTTCCCAATTAATGATATTTATTCATTTTCACTTAACTCCATCTTGATATTAAAATTAGGATATTCCATCAATATACTCATCCCTCAAATAATATAACAACGTTAAAAATACAAACTCTCGTTTATATAGAAGTATTAATATGACATAATTATTATATATAAAATATGTAATAATTATATAATTTTATTATATTATTTTGAATAATTAAATTTGTATATTTAATAGTATTTACTCGATAATAATTAAATTCCATCAAAGAAAAATAATTTAAATCTTGTTTTATTCCATTATTAAAATTTAAAAATTAGTTATATTAGTGTTTATAGACAATATATAATTTGAATTTAATTTTATTGCACATAAACAAGATAAATATTATTACATACACCCTTAAGTTATTATTTAATTTAATTAAATATTATTTAATAAAGAAATTATTATTTTGGCTTCCTTAATTTCTCTTATATTCACATAATAATTAAGTAAGGCTCATTTTTTTCCTTTCATTGCATTTGTTGTCCTCTTCAATGTTAAGTTTTTCTCTATTTTCATATTTCATCGTTTAAATTCTTTTTATAGTATCATATAATTTTGTTTCGATTGTATATCTTAACAACGAAACTAAGGAAATTAATGTAGGCTTCAATTTGTATAAATTATTAATTTGAGTTTATTTTAATTTTCATAAAATCTGAATTAATTAAATATAATTTAATATCACACAAAATTAAAAAGTAAAAGTAAAATTCAATCCCACAAAATTAAATTTACGGATACTATTAAAGCATATTTTTTTGATTTTTTTAAAGAAAGAAAGATACCCACGACATTGCCTATGAATTTTATTCACAAATTTTCTTTATTTTTAATACAATATGAATTGTGTATAGGTAGGTCGAATATTTGGTTGGCGATATTCAGCCCATGAAATTTCAATTTCTTTGTTCATTTATGGACTCTCAAATAAAGAATATGAAATTTAAATATTACAATATTATAATTTATTGGGCTTAGACGAGAAAAGCTTTATTCTATTTCTGTGTCAACGACCTTGAAGAAGATTCAATTCACCCTGCACATTCAATTCAAACAATGCATGCAATTAGTAAATGGGTTTTTTAGTTTGCAGAATATTCTGCATTTTTATCTATTTCTCTTGTTATAATTATCGATTTTTTTTATTAAATTTACGTAAATATAATGAAAAATTAAAAATTATAAAGAAAGAATTATTTAAAACTCAAGGATTAGAGAAATAGTACGTACTTAGAGCAATCCACATCACGGTTTAGTACAAAAGAACAATTCGTCCCACATATTCCAGGAAGCTGGTTAACTCGGTCGTAGTTGAGTCCAGGAATTCTCGCAGCACCTTCCTTGATACAACTACACTTGGTTCGAACATCTTCTGTTGTTTTTGCAGCAGCAGTGAGGGATCGAAGGCCATTGCAACAAGACGGGAGCACAACGCCGCCTATAACGCCATAGCTGATGCATGGAGCCAACCAGACTGTCACCTGCTCGCATGTTATGGTTGAAACGACATCGCGAGGAGATGCTATCAACAATATGCTTACGAGAAAAAACATGAATGGAGAAGTACTAGTACGAGCCATTATGATATAATTGATTAACAATGGGATTGCTTACCGAGAACTGGTATTGTCCTTTATATAGAGTCGAGAAATGAGATTGGTCAGTCGGGGATTTTGTCTGCTACCCGAAGGTCTAATGGCTGCTACACTGAGTCGTGGTAAGATTTTCTTTAAGACATGATTGTTCGTCGCTACTTGAAGATAAGTATAAAGATAAAACGCAAGCATGCTCTTGAACGGTCGCCTGGGAAATTGCTAAATTGCCAGCAAATTAACCAACGTGCCAAAATAAAGTAACAACATGTGGACCTTATTTATCTTATCTATTCACAAAATACTTTTCAATATTTGATTGCTAATTATTCTTTTTAGTATTAAGATAGTAGCTAAGATTTTACAGAAGTTTATACAAAATGTGTTATCATAGCAAATGTTTTAAAAATTTGTGTTAAAATTCTGGAGAGAGTTTATATCAATATAGTCATAACACAACATGAAAATACTACTCAAATGTTACTACTTTCATTTCTTTACATAGAGAGTTTATATATCAACAATGTTTTAGTATGTACACTATGAAATGCTAGCAGGATTGATTATATTTAGAAAGAGGTTTTACCCAATGATTATGAAGTCCGTTTCTAATTGGTAAGATCAATTTTTAGCAAGGGTAGCCAATTTTTTATTAATATTTGAATTTGAAATTTTCTTTTAGTGGTATCTTTTAAGCTATAATACTACATTACCAAATTGTATTTTTGCAATAATTTTGGAACAAATATATTATTTACCTTAAAAATAAACTTTTAAGCTATAATATATTATTTACCTTAAAATTTTTGTAAAATAATAAAAAAAATTATACCTTACTTGTAATGCCTTGCATTTTTAACTGAGGGAATATTTTGATTACTTTATCCAATAAAGATATCTTTGTCATTCTTAAAAATACATGTTCGGGTGTTATTATTGGTTTAATAAAACTGTATTGACATTTATTAGGTATTTTGAGAGATTTTGAATGAAGTTGATTGAGTTTAGCAAATTTTTTAATAAAGTATTATTCGCACATCTGAACTTCTAAGCTAAACTTTTGTTGATCGAAAAATTCAATTAATAAAACATCTATTTTTATTAAAGAGGACATAATAAGAATTCTATAGAAAAAAATAACATGAAAATTGGAGCTTAGATAAGAGAGAATCGAAGCTGAGAACATAAAAGTCAAAAAACTAGACAATAGAGGATAAATGGTCCAAAATCAATGGATATCCTACTCAAAGGGGACACTACCAAAATAGCGCCGGACCTAGTTGAAGAGGGATATATTAATGTTGTATGCCCTAGAACTATTTGTGTTATTTATTTTAGACATATTATATTAAATTTTTTGAAAGACATGTACTGTACGTATATTTTATTAATAAAAAAAATATATTTTAATTTATGTGTATATGTTGCTTCTTCTATCTAATTATACTAATAATAGAATATGCATATGAATCGTTCAAGATAATTAGATTATCTAAAATATTCCCTACAAAAGTAATATCGATTAGGCATTGATATTACAGTATAGGCACACTGATTGTCTTCGGTGAATATCATCAGATAATATTAGTGCAAGTGATATGATAGTCATATAATTAGGACATTAGTATGAAATAATAGTTAGAGAACTATTATTTAAATGTGACTAAAGTTACGATATTCACACAAATGCATGTTGTTGATGATTCATCATTAAATTATAATTACTTTTTATACCTAAGACATCATAGTTGTTAATCGGTATAGATACACATGATTCATATGGTGTATAAATGTGAGACAATCATATCTTGTACACAAAAATTGATTTAGTTATGTAATATTTATATCGAGAAGTAAATAATTATTAGATGGAATTTGTTGACTCAACATAAAGAATTTCGAAATACCATTGACTTGGTCCAAGTTTGAGTTTCCAGTTGAATACTAGTAAATGAGTAAAAATAAAATCTTTTGTCAAAGCACAAATATCATACGAAGAGTTTGTATTGACTATTTATTTGAATATAATTGAATTTAAAATTTTGATATCTGTGAGCCCTAATTTAGTTGGGATTAGACGAACAGAAAAAAATTATTTACACAAAATTTATAATTAAATATAAAAAGTTTGATGAAGATTTTTTTCATTATAATTTGGGGCCTATAGTATATTACTAGATATTAACTATGATCGTTGAGAATTTAAATAGTTCGAAATGAGATCGATGAGAATGATTTTAACTCACAACCAATATCATAATAAACCTAAGAGGTCACAATATAAATTTTGATTTATCTTTATTATTAGAAAGAGTAAATAATGTCCGCAAGAGAGCTAGCACTCTCGGAGATATTATTTGGCTAAAAATTTATAAATAATTTACGCGTTAAATAGTTTAACGAATTCAACGCCTGAAAAATTGACTTGATTGCAATTTAAAGTAAGTTATAATATTATATTAATATTTAAAAATATAAATAAAATTAAAATAAATTTAGTCAAAGTAAGTTTGATCGAATTTAGGATTAATTTATAATTTTTTAAAGTTTGGAGGCTTAAGTAATATTTTACATAAAGCTTGTTGAAAAAACTTTGAGTCTCATTTGTCTTTGCTAAAAAGGTTAGAAATATTATGATAAATGGAGAAAAATAAATATAGTCCCAATTTTTTTTTTTTTACCATTCTTTAAAGCGCTCTCTCTTTAACTAACCAAGCAAGGAGCAAGAAGATTCTTTTGACTCTCTTAGAGGCACATAAATTTTAGTATTGATCTTTATCAATTATCACTAAAGGTTAGTGATTTATAATCAATTAAATAATTATGTCTGAAAATGCCGTACATTATTCTCATGCTTGTTCCTTTGTTTTAAACACTTGCATTACTCTCAAATGATATCATAGTATACACAAGTGATGATTATATGCTTGGTTGATGATTGAAATTGTATTTGGGTTATGAATTTTGAATTAGAGACTTATTTAATACAAATAAGATTTGTATGAATTTTATTGTGTTTTTGATTATTTTGAAATGTCATGAACATATTAAGAAGCATATATATTGCTTATGTTTCGAGAAAACATGAAAGAATTGGTTTTAAGAGTGTAAAAATGGCTAAAACTCGAGAAAGAGTTTTTATGCCCAGCGAACTGTACCACACGCGCGTACAAGGGCTACTAGCGAACTGGACTGCATGCCGTGTGCAATGTAACATGCAGCGGGTAGTGCGTGTACAACGTGCGCCGACGGGCACTTTACTAAGTGCCCTTCTACATATGCTTCTAAGTGTACCTCCGATTTTACTATTTTACTCAAATTTTTTTCTATACTTCTAATTTAATTTTTGGATATTTTTTTGTCCTAATTTATGAAATTTTAACTTAAAAAATATTTTCTTTTAAAAATTATCCCAATAATTGATGATTCTAACGAGGAGTATTTTCGTAATTTTATTCAATTGAACCAAAATATTCTTTTCAATATTGATGGCTAATTTTGATTATCCTATCGCATATTTTTTATATTGTATAACAAATATGATTATGTAAATTGTTTAATGCTTTATTAATAATTGATAACTCAAAAGTGTTGAACTAGTCTAACGCTACGACAAAATTATTTTCAACAATTTAAATTTCAATCATTGAAATGATTATTCATGTGATAAGTGATTTAAATCTCAATTATTAAAATTATTTATTTGATAAATAAATTTTGTCGAGCTTATAAGTAGTAATACTATTTATGTAAATAGTAATTTTAGCTCAATTTTATAAATTACTTATTTATATAATAAGTAAGTGAAATTAATCAAGTATGAGATTTTTGTATAACAAGAAATGATATAAAAGCTTGGTTATAAGAATAATATTTTATGAAAATAATTGTATTGAGAGAAAAATAATTATCACATGAGATGTGGATAATTTTAAATAAAATATGACTTCTTAAAATTATCATAAGTTTTCCTCCTATTGTAGGATAACTAATGATTTTTTCACATAAATTTTACTCCAAGACTTTTATTATGTGAGGGGTATGGGGTTTATGTTATTGAATCAGATTATCTGATTTTTGATAATATTCTGATCTTAATTAAGATTTCTATTATATGAGATTAAAATAAAAATATTATTTTAAAAGTGCAATAGTTTGAATATAACCAGTGTAAAATACCAAGATTTCTATTATGTGATGTGTCTAAAATTAGGGTAAAGTGAAATATCGAGTTCTATGTATGATACACAAAAGAAAGTATTTTTTACTCATTTAAGTTAGTTGACTAAGATTTTTATTATGTGAGGTTGATTAATTTTAAATGAGAATTTGATACTCACTAATTTCTAATAAAATTCAACAAAAATCTTTTAAATCTTATTTTAAGGAGTGTAAGATTTAAATTAAATAGTGGAAGTTAATTTAATTAGCATAGTGTATAATTATTTTTAATTGTTGAATATATATATATATATTTGCTTATAATTCAATACACTGACAAACTATTTTTTTGTGTTTTTTCAAATTCTCTCACTTTTATAAAAATATCATCGGCAAATGTGTTTCAACAAATTTTGAACAATAATATACTTACCATACCAAATCTAAAGAACTAGTTAAGAAACTTGAGATTATTCTTGAGTTCGAAAATTTAGCTTATATTTTAAAGGTGATGATGCCCATGTTATTAGAGATGGATGCCTTTTAAAAAGAATAAGAGGCCTTCGACAAATAACATGCTGATAATTATAGAGTACGACTCTATATGTTAGCATCTATAAATTGAGAGCTATAAAAATGACACGAGTGTATATAATTTATGTATGAGGTACTTAGATCCCTATAAGAATTATATAAAAAAAATTTTATGTTGTCGAGTATGAGATGTGTGCCACCTTATTTAGTATAAAACTTAGGAAGAAAATACCGTCCGATGACTATGTCATCAAGATGATTAATATTTTTGAGCAATTAGATGCTTAGGACATTTAAATGTCCTATAGTTTATGAGTGAATTTAATTTTATAGTTACTCTCACCTAGTTTTAAAAGTTTCATTATTAATTTTAATTTGAATAAGATTGAGCATACTTTTTTTAAGGTACTTAATAAGTTTCAAAAGTATTATAAGTAGAATACTAAGGATAAAGGACATGAGAATGTCCATATAGCCACCATCAGTAAAACTGATAAAATGCCACAATGCTCATCTCAAGGTTCAAAAGTTAGACCTAAGAAAAAGAAAGTTAAGAAGGCTTTGCCTCCTAACTAATCCAAGACTAAACTAAAATAGCCCAAAAGAAAGTGTTTTCACTGCAGGGAGGATGGACATTGAAAGAAAAACTATCCTCTGTATCTCAATAGTTTTAAAAAGGCTAAGATAAGTATATATAGTAATTATATGATTAAATATAAATTAAGTGTTAATTCAGATATTCATTCATAAATACTTGACTCAGCTGCTATTTCTCATTTTTGTATGTTATTGTAGGTACTATAGAATAGTTCTGCACTATCAAGTAATGGGATCGCTTTGAAGATGACAAATAAAGTAATAGTTGTTATCACTCATATAGACTCGTGCAGACTATAGCTATCATTTGGGCATATTATGAAATTAAAAAGTGTATTATATTTTACTTTTATTATACAAAATATAATTTTTGTATCTATATTATGTAATATGGGATATTCTGTACAGTTTAATAAAGATATATATTTGTTATATTTTGGAAATGTATATATTAATAACGCAATTAATACAAATGATTTATATGTCATTTAATTAAATAATATTTATTCATTATCTTTCATTACTAATAAAAAAATTTGAAATAAAATTAATTCTAAGTTTATGTGATTTTACAGATTAGGCCATTTAGGAGATAGGCGACTCACTCAACTTTAAATTAGTGAAATATTAGTTTTATTAAGTTTTAAATTTATTCCAACATATGAGTTATATTTTCGAAGAAAAATAATCAAATTGCCCTTTAAAAATAAAGGTGAAAGGTTAAAAAAATTATTGAATCTCATACATATAAATTTATGTAGACCATTTAGTACTACAACTAAAAGAAATTTTGATTACTTTATTACCTTTATTTATAATATATTTAGATATTTGTATATATATTTAATAAAATACAAATCTAAATGCTTTAAAAAGTTCATAGAATTAAAAAAAAAAACGAAATACTAAATAAAAAAAAGTATAAAAGCTTGTGATCTGATCGTGGAGGTGAATAATTGATTATTGAATTTTAAGAATTCTTGAAAGATAATAGAATTATCTCGTAGATGATATCTTCGTATACACTTTAGTATAATAGTATAGTAAAAAGAAGAAATCATACCTTATTAAATATGGTGCGATCGATGGTTAGTTTTATAGATTTATTATTATATTTATAGGGATATGCTTTACAAACTACTGCACATATCCTTAACAAAGTTCTTACTAAATCAGTCCAAAAGACCCTATATAAGATATGGTATAATAAAAAACTCAGTCTAAATTATATGAAAATTTGAGATTGTCCTGCATATGTCAAGTTAATCAAATTTAAAAAAATTTAATTTTAAATTAGAGATATGTCAGTTTATTGGATATCTTAAAGAAAATTTAAGATATCAATTCTACTTTGTATTTGATTAAATAATATAATGCATACTTCTTAGAGAAAGATTTTTTAGAAGAATAAGGTGCAGATAGAGAGATTGAATTAAAAAAAAAAGAGTTTTTTAAATATCAATCTGACCAAACTGAAACTGAAATATTTAGTTAATAGACTTTAATTCTTATTAAATCCGTTCCAACTTGAAAATCTTCTAGGATTCCTATAGTCCCATAGAGATATAGATTTTTTAATGAGAAAGATTTTGAATCTTACTTAGTGGAAGTAATAGACCATGGAGATGATTTTAGAACCTATAAAAAGGTAATCTTGAATAAAGATTCAGGACGATAACTAGAGATAATAAAATTCAAACTAAATTTCATGTATGTGAATTAAGTCTGAACACTTGTTGATTCTCTAAAAAGAATAGTTTTTATTGATAATAAATGAATTTTAAGAGAAAGATTAGTAAGGATGAACAGACAGAGACCTATAAAGTACGGCTGGTTGTGAAGGATTATAATCAAAAATCAAGATTAGATTATAAGAAGACCTTTCGTCTGTTGTTATTATTAAATTCATCCAAATTATGCTAACTATAGCAGTAGACTATGATTATAAAATTTGGTAGATGGATGTCAAGACAGTATTTCTTAATAGTTATATTGAGAAAAACCTATTTATAAAATAATCAGTTGGTTTTATATCATTACTAAGCCATATAAAGTATGCAAGTTACGTCGATACATTTATGAATTAAAGTAAATCTCTAAAAGTTAGAATATTTGATTTAATAAAACAGTAAATGCGTTTGATTTTATCAAAAATTCGGATAAGCTTTGTGTTAAAAAATAAATTAAAGATTATGCGATCACGTTCTTGATATTATATATTAATGGGTAATGACGTGTGCATAATGACCAAAGTCAAAATCTAGCTATTCAAAATCCTTTTTATAAAAGACTTAGGAGATGCAACTTATATTTCGAGATTTATATCTATAAAGATAAATCAAAGAGGATAATTAAATTATCTCTAAAGTTATACAGTGAAAAGATGTTAAAAAAATTTAATATAGAGAACTCTAAGAAAGGTCTCCTATCTTTTAATTAATATCTTTATTTCTCAAGAGATATGGATTCAAAAATTGATGAAGAGCAGCAATGGATGCATAGTATCTTATATGCATCAGTTATAAGGAGTTTGATGTATGTTATGCTATGTATTTGACATGATATAGTTTATGCAGTAAGTATTACTAGTAGATATCAGGCAAATCCTAGAGAGACATACTAGTCTACAGTAAAAATTATCCTTATGTACTTAAGAAGGACTAAGAATTTTATTCTGAGTTGTAGATTTAAAGAATTGAGTATTTATAGTTACTTAGATTCTAATTTTTAATTAGATGTAGATGATTGAAAATCTATATTTGATTTTATATTTTTATGTAATAGAGAGGCTGTGAGTTGAAAGAGTTTCAAACAGATGACGACAGTTGACTCTACTATAGAAATTAAATATAAAACAGTTTTAAAAGCAGCTAAAGAAGCAATTTAGATGCAAAATTTTATATCTGAATTGGGTGTAATTTTTAGTATGACTTATCTGATAAGCATATTATATAATAATACAGATACTATTACACAAGTTAAGGAACTAAGAGTACACCAAAAATCTAAACATATCCAGCAAAAGTATCATATCTTAAGAAAATTTATTGGTACTGGAAAAATTTTAATCGAAAAGATATCTTTAACAAATAATATCGCTGACCCTTTCACTAAAACGATGACACTAAAGCAATTGGACCAGTATTTTAAGAAGATGGGTATAAGATATAACCACAAATGACTTTAGTGAAAATGAGAGTTTGTTAGTATTGTATGCCCTAAAATTATTCGTGTTGTTGGTTTTGGACATATTATATTAAATTTTTGTAAAGATATGTACTATACATATATTTTATTAATAAAAAAATATTTCAATTCATGTGTATATGTTGTTTCTTTTATTTAATCATATCAATGATAGAATATGCATATAAATTGTTCATGATAATTATATTATTTAAAGTGTTTTCTATAAAAATAATATCGACTGAAATTGATATTACAGTGTAGGTATACTAAATGTCTTTGGTGAATATCCTGAAATAATATTAGTACGACTGATATGATAGTCATATTATTAGAATATTAGTATAGAATAATAGTTAAAGAACTATTATTTGAACGTGACCAAAGTTATGATGATTCATACGAATGTATGCTATTGATGATTTATCACTGAATTATATGGGTGTGTTAACTACTTCTTAGACCTAAGATATCATAGTTGTTAATTGATATAGATACACATGGTTCATATAGTGTATAAATACAAGACTAATCATGTCTTGTACGCAAAAGTCGATTTGGTAATGTAATATTTATATCAAAAAGCAAATAATTATCAGATGGATTTCGTTAATAAAAAATTTTAAGGTACTGTTGACTTCGTCCAAGTTTGAGTTCTCAGTCAAATACTAGTAAACGAGTGAAAATAAAGTTTTTAAGCAAAGCACAAATATCATACAAATAGTTTATAGTGACAAGTTTAGCTCGTATTGATCAATTATCCCAATATAACTAAATTTAGGATTTTAACATTCGTGAGCCCTAATTAGACGAACGAAAGGAGACTATTCACACAAAATCTATAATTAATCATAAAAGATTCAATGAAGATTTTTTCTATTATAATTTGGAGGCTATGACACATTACTAGATATTAATTATGGTCGTTGAGAATTTAAATAGTTCAAAACGAGATTGATGAGAATGATTTTAACTCACAACCAATATCATAATAAACTTGAGAGGTCACAATATAAATCTCGACTTGTCCTTCTTATTAGAGAGATTAAATAATATTTGTAAAAGAATTAACACTCTCGAAAATATTATTTAACTAAAAAGTTATAAACGATTTACACGTTAAATAGTTTAATAAATCAAGAGTTTGAGAAATTAACTCGATTGTAATTTAAAGTAAGTTGCAATATTCTATTAATATTTAAAAATATAAATATAATTAAAATAAATTTGGTCAAAGTAAATTTGACCGAATTTAGGGTCAATTTATAATTTTTTAAAATTATTTTACATAAAGCTTATTAAAAAAGTTTCGAGACTCATTTGTCTTTACTAAAAAAATTAGGGACATTATGGTAAATAAAAAAATAAATAAAGGCTTATTTTTTTTAGTTTTTTCTCATTTTTGAAAATTCTCTCTTTAATTAGCCAAGTAAGGAGCAAGAAGAGCCTTTTAATTCTCTTAAAGACACATAAATTTTAGTGTTAATCTCTATTAATTATCATTAAAGGTTAGTAATTTATAATCAATTAAATAATTATGTCTTAAAATGCTATACACTATACTTATGCTTGTTCCTTTGTTTTAGACACTTTCATCACTCTCAAGATATATAATTTGGACTGTGTGTTAATCAGGTTGTCAAATTCCTCTCTTTTAGTAAAATGACACCAATTGCTTGTTTTTACTTCTTGAAATGTCTTTTTTCCATTCTTTCTAGATTCTTTATTCTTCTTTATCCTCAAAGATATTTTGGTGTTTTTAAGGCAACAGAAGGAGTGATTGTTCATTCTTCTCATTTTCTTCCTTCTCTACTCGATCTTCTCCTATACTTTTCTATTTCTCCCATTTTCTTCTCTTTTCAATTCTTTCATTTTTCTACTGATTAAACTCCCTTTTTTTAACAAATCATTAGAACATAATACCCTTTATATCCTATAAGTTGTATTTGCAAATTTAGCAGAGCTTTCAAGCAGGAATGAGAAGCTAAGGTTTTGACTAATTTGGAATTTTTTGAAATCGGCATCCATATAAACTTTTTTAGGTTTTAAGTGACTTATAGCTGAGATCATTATTATGTTTTAAGTATGAAATTATGATTTTGATGTATTGATGGATACAAGGAGTTAGGATTTACTATTTATAAGAGAATTTGTTAATTTAAGAATGAAATTAAGAAATTGAGTTATATTATATTATTTTAGAGACTAGAATGTAATAATATAAGATTTTAGTGCAATTGAGTAATGAGTTATTATTCATAGTCATTATTTATCCGAGTTTAGATTATTTAAAGAATTGATTTATATTTGTAAATTCAAACTAGAATGATGATTGTGATAATATAGAAATGATTATAGGATTTAATTTAGTGAAAATTGGATAAATGACCAAAAAAGCGCATAATCTTAATAAATTAAGTTCGGTTAAAAAATCTTAGTACTTTGAATATTTATAGTGTATAGATTATATTGATTTCTATTTGAGATTTAGAATTAATAATATTGTTGGTATTTATGTCCTTTAGGCTTAGAGAACCTAAGTGATGGACTCTGAGGTGCGAGGAATTAAAAGAAGTGTATATCATCCCTAGATAATGAGTGAACTTTTATTTTTGTTAAACGCTTTTAAACTGTTTATGTAAATTTACCTTTTTGATGAAATAGAAAATAGCTTAATGTATGTTTATTGCTTTAAATGAAACATTAATGGCTTGTTAGATTATGTATTAATTTATTTATAGGGCCGAAGATTGATTTTAATATTTCTACTTTGATATTGCTGTGTGAACCTTGATGATAATGTGCATATAAATGCTTTTTATGTTGAATTTCATTGTTCTTCTGATTAATTTGATTTCATGATAATAATTGCTAGAAAGTCATCTGTAATTACAAAGTATTAAGTAACTTAAAAATTACCAAAAGTAGTGGTTATCTTAGGTAAGTGTATGCATCAATAAGGTTAGTATAAGAAAGATTGTGATCTAATTTGTATAGCGACCCACTAAGTGAGAATATTGAGGACAAACACATAGATTCATGTTTTACTCAAGGGCAATGTCAGTGATGGGCCATTTTTAAAATGTAAGTATGATTTTTACTTTAAAATACATGCATATCATTTTAAATTGACTTGTATTTATTTTATATAGAAAATGAAGATCATTGACAACTTAGGTTTGCTTTTAGCCAAAGTAAACTCTAAGGAAATAAGTCTGTCCAATGATTTTTAGATATAAGCCATAGGTTTCATTGAAATTAATTGGTTTCTATACTAATCATAATTATTTTCTTAAAACGTCTCTTTATAAATGATTTTATATGTTTTTATATATTTTATATTCATTCATGAAATATACTTCATATACTCACTCCCTCACTTCACCCATTTTAGGTTAACGACGACAGAAATTCATGGCACTATGTAGATTTGTGGACTAGATATAATTAGGTAAACTTAACTCGCTTCTATTATGATGTTCACCGTAAATTATGAAATATTTTGAATATTTTACTAAAAAAATTATGTGCTTTTTCATTCTTTGTGTAAAGTTTAATAAAGTCAAGATACTTTTATTATTAAATTTTTTAATTGAAATTTATTTTGAATATTTATTAAATTAAAAAATATTAATACATAAAGCTTTACAAACTCTTGTATTATGATTTTAGCTCACAAAGTCATGATACAAGATTATACAGTATTTGTTATGTGTGAAACTTAGTTTAAAGTGTGACGTTACTAGTATGCTGATTTTTGTATCTTTTGTCCGATGTACAACTCAATTGCTTAGATAATACAGGTAACTCTTTATATTTTAATTTCATGATCATTTGTTTATGTTATTTTTCAAAAATATATCATTATCTTTAAGAATTATAAATTTTTTATATTATCCCCGAAAATATGATGGCACATATGCATCATGTTGTCGTCTAGTAGAATGTTGTAAGACATAATATACTATATTGCATATAGATAAAAATATATATATATATATATACATTTTAAAAATTTGGTCAAATATACATTTTAATAGTAATGGTTCAATTCATTATGGGTTTGTTTGTAAAAAAATTATTAATTTAGTATTAATACGTTATACATTTAAAATTATAATTATAGTAGAATAAAATCACTAAATATTAAATATTAAAAAAGTTATTAAGTGATTTAGTTTGACGATTTGATGTTCTTGATTTAATGCAATTTAAAATTTAAATTGATAATAATGATTTAGAAAATATTAACTTATAAATTAGTATAAACTAATTTAATTGGCAATTTAAATTGATTTTGATTAGATCAATTTGATTGGAATATATTCTGCTCTAATCATAATTAATGGTCACTAAGAAGTGAGTTGCACTAAATTAAAGTGAAAATTACTTGTAGAAAAAATCTTAAATACAAAATGCATACATACCACTTTATTTGTGGGATAATCCAATGATAAGAAAAAAAAAATTGGCACATTTATCATAATTTTATAAGAAACAATTACTTAAATCTTTGTCATTTTTATATATTATCATTGTTATTGGTTATCATATTGTTAATAAATTTTATTAATTAACAATAATTTCTTTTATTTTTGTCACAAGTTACTAATTTAAAATAACTATTTTAATTGACAATTAAATAATTAATTTTTTTGTCAAAAATTTTACTTCCCAAAGTTTCCCTTGAAAACTTATATCGAGCTAAGCCTAAATCTCCTATTTTCCCATTTCATTTAAGATAATATTTTGATAAAGAGATTAATGAGAGTAACTACAAGATAAAAGAGATCATTTGGCCCCCAAGGGGTATGATTTGTTAATCGAAGTCAAATGCACTGAACGAATGCTTAGTGCTGATCCCCTATTCGATTTTCAGGGGGTGCATTTTTTGTACAAGCTAAATAAAGTATAGATTTACAGTCGTAGGGCAGCCTGTGCTAGATCCGCCCCGATTTGGTGTTGTCTGGAGGACCTAAAGGGTCTAATGGATAAGGAATACAAACCGAGCAAACCCAACAAAAATCATTTGGACGTAAGCTGATAAACTAATGCTTACCAAAGGATCCAATTCTATGTTTAAAATTGAAATATTAAAAACAAACTCAAGCCCACCCTGAGAAATTCAAAGCCCAAAATTTTTCGAGTCCAGTCCAAAAGACCCGACCCGACAATTCCTCATACAATATCGACAGACAATATCCTACCGCCATTCTTCTCTGTGTTTTCCAACTCAATTTGTTTTTAATAAATCATAAACCCTAAATACCTGTTGAAATAGAACATCATCAAGGAGAGACAATGTCTCTCCGCAACGAGAACGATGCAGAATTTTCCGACAGTGAAAAAGACGACGGTTTGGACGAGGACTTGGAAGCATTGCGAAGAGCGTGTATGATTGTTGGCGCCGACCCCAACGATCTCGGCAACAACAACTGCCTTTCCTCCGTCGAACCTTCGGCCTTCGGCAGAAACGCCGGTGCCTCGGGTTCTGATAGCGAAGATGATCTTGCACTGGTGCAAAACATAAAGGATAGTTTAGCATTGTCGGATGATGTGTCACAGCCTTTGTCTTTAGAGGCTCTGCGTACACTTCCTCCAATTTCTTCGGACGACGAAGAGGATGATTTCGAGACTCTTCGCGTTATCCAGCAGCGGTTTTCTGCTTTTAACTCTACTGGTAAGTTTTGATTTTGGTGGTTGAACATTATCGGATTGCTCTAATTTCAATTTCAAGCGCTTTGAAAGTTTACAATTTTCTGATTTTCCAATTTTTTGTGTTTTTTATGCATTTTTATAGCAGTATCTACCTCAGTAGTTATCTTTTATGTTAGTTTGTAATGACATTATCGCAGATACTTTCAAAAGCGGCGTGGAGGATTTCTCACAGATTCAAAAGCAGGCTCATGCGTCTAGTGTAGCATCAGAGAATACAATTTCCAAAAATTTGTGTTCAAATGCAGTTAACACTAGTGAAGGGTTACCCAAATATGAAGAAACTTGTAACAACACCAACTTATTGAGGGACAATGTGGACATACAGCCTTGTGCTTCTGCTTCTTATGAGTTGCAGCATCAATCAGATGATAGTAGACTTTCTATAGTGCCACACAAACAGTCTAACTTCCCCCAATCAGCTCAGATGTTTATTGATGCCATTAAGAAGAATAGGTCCTACCAAAAGTTTATCCGAAGTAAGTTGACTCAGATTGAATCAAGAATAGAGGAGAACAAGGAATTGAGGAAACGTGTAAGAGTGCTTAAAGACTTTCAGGTTTCTTGCAGAAAAATAACTGGTCGAGCATTATCTCAGAAGAGGGATCCTCGTGTTCAATTAATTTCATCGCAGAAATCGGGGAATTCCAAGGATTCAGAGGTATTTTTATTTTTTTATTGTTTTTCTGTTGCATATTTTTCGCTGTTGGAACATTTTTGGTGATAAAGTTAAGATATTCATATTGTTTCCTCTTTCTTTTTCCCTGTTCAAGTTATTAATCTTAGAAGTGTCAACAGAGCATGCTGTGAATTAGATAGTCAACGCCAAATGTTGATCGACGGATTAAGTTTTAATACCTAACTCTTAAGCTAGTTTGCTGATAATTATTTAGGAAGAAAAAGTTTTTTATGCTTCCTCTTATGCATGTGAGCAGTGGAAAAGAGAAAGAAAAACAAGTATTGATCTCTTGCGTTTCAATTAGCTTGTCCTAAATGGGTACTAAGATCGTTAAATCCACAAGATGTGGAGATATAGGAATGGTTGGAACTACAGTTATTTATGTAATGCTTTATATGAATGTATATACAACTAGTAAATTACTAAAGCTTAGGATGACATAAAAGCTAACGTGAGCACTCTTCTTATGGCTGCAGAAAAGTGATTCAGTTGCCAAAAATATTAACATCTCACCAGATATATAGTGATATTTTAGTCTTCTTGGTGATATTTAAGACAATGGCATGAGTAATCTCGTTTTATTAGTTCTTCTTTCTCCGGTTATGCTTATTGAGTTGATATGAACATCATATGAATCATGGTTTAGATAAAACTAAGTTTGCTCTCTCTCTCTCTCTCTCTCTCTCTTAATTTTGTTGGTGGCTGTTTTTGGTTTTTGATTGCAAGCTTGGTTGAGGTGTACAGAGATGTTCGGATGGATTTCTTGATATACTTGTCTTATTGTTTTCATTTTAACTGTTGGAGGTTTACTTGCTGCAGGTTACAGATAAAAAGCCCTCTGCTATTAACTATGGCCCAGCTGAAAATTCTCATGTTGCTAACTATAGAATGGCATTGGCAAAATTTCCTCTTTCATTGCATCGGAAAAAGTGGTCAGCGACAGAAAGTGAAAATCTTGGGAAGGGAATAAGGCAACAGCTTCAAGAAATGGTGCTTCAGTTTTCAGTGGATAGACTTAGGTATGTCTTGACTATTTAGTCATTAGTAGTTATCCTTTTGAAGTGTAGGCACTGACAAACGTGATTTTCTTAAAAGTCAAATATGTAACTTGCCCATCGGTATTCAGCAGAGGTACTTATCGAAATACTTTATAGTTCTTTAAACTCATCCCTTAGAAGTATAAGAAGTTAAAGGGAAGCTCATTATCCTTTTGTAGAACTTTAGCCACTTACAGCTGGAGCTTTCCAGGGCTCCAGTTTATTTTAAAGTAGTACAATATGTTTGACACTATTATGACAGGCATTTTGTTTACATATTTAATATGAATAGCAAGGGCAGTAAGAATACATTACAATTAGAAGAAAAACACCCTTTATGTAAAGAATAGAGGGTTTAAATTTATTGACAAGATTACTTTTTGATTATGAGTTGTGCACTGTCAAAGCCTATGGGGGACCTTCAGGAAAAGGCATTTTGGGACCTTGAAGCTAAATTGAATATTGCATTTAAAATTGCAATCTATAGAATTTTTGTTATGTGTTCTTTCCTTGCATTATTTAAGCATATTCACCTGGGCATTCTTTAAATTCACAGTTTTGCAGAGCAATCTTCAACAAATACAACTGGTTTGGATAACATTTTTGCGTCAATCAAAGATCTTGAAGTTACCCCTGAAATGATTAGGGACTTTCTTCCTAAAGTTGATTGGAATCAGTTAGCTTCAATGTATGTTGAGGGTCGTTCTGGTGCAGAATGTGAAGCACGGTAAGTCCTGTCTAGCAGTATTCTTTTGTACACTATTACAACTTTTTAGCCTTCTTTGGCTGTATTTTTTTTATTTTATTTGCGTTTTCCTATTTAGTATAATTATTTATCACACTATTTAGAATTTTTGGAATTTAATGTGGAAATGCTAAATCATTTGAGGAATATCTGTTGCTTCTCTAAGGATGTTTGTAGATACTTGTAGCTGCATTATTGGTTGTACGTTGCTCCATTAGTTTGCTTGTAATTAGCAAACTTAGCTCACTTTTCCGTGCTATCACATTTAGGCTGTCATGGACTTGGTTTAGGATTAGATCTACCTTTTGTATTTAATTATGGGTACTAGGATCTTTTTTATTTATTTATTTGTTTGTTTTTCTTTTATAATTGTTCATGCAATTAAGTCCAATTTTTGGTGCTGTCAAATAGGAAAGCTTTCTTGCTGTAACTTTAACAGTTCAAAGAACAACTGCCTTGAAATGTTGTATTTTATCCTATTTTTTATATATTGATTAATTATTTCATTGTTTGAATTTTTGCCTATTTTCACATCACGGAGTTGGGAAGTGTCAAGATTTACTTTATGTCTAAGCCAAAATTTTATTTGGGTATTGTTTAATGCATTGAGAGGTCAGGATATTGGAATATTGCTCCAAAAAAAGTCACGGGGAAAAAGAACCTCCTTAAGTGGAAACTGCATTGGAATATT
>JAWDEX010000016.1:11269006-11279299 GCA_035221805.1 Trichilia hirta
CTCAGATTCTTGGTACCTGAGTTCCTTGACTGTCTTGCTGGTCTATTACATGTTTCCTTTCTAGCAGTTTTTCTTTTTAAGTAGTTCTCATAGGTAATTTTAGTTGTTTCAAACAAACTACATCATATACACATCTTATTCTGGCTTCTTATCTGGTTTTGATCAACCGCTAGAGAAAGATTACTAACATGTGAAATGTGTTAGGGGATCTCTTAACTTGTGATGCAATGATAAAGGAATATGATTTAAAGCAGACATTTAGTTTATGAATATAATCATGACCCAGGTTTAAAATGCTAGGGTTTCCATGTATTGTCCATCTGTTCTCTATAGAACATTTACAATGGCATGCATTGGGAGAGCAGTACATTTTTGAAATATGAAATATGAATAATATGAATACTACAACACATTTCTATGCGGATCTTTACAGAAATTGAAACATGATAACTAGTAATTAATATTCTGCTGTTCACCTCATCTATGGCTATTGATGTATAGCTCATCAACTGCTAAAATATACAGTGATCCCCCTATTATTGGGATCCAGGATTCTAGAATTTGTCCAGTGCTGATTCTAAATTTTTTTGTACTTGTAGTTGCTTGATTTTCCATGTACTTTATTGAACTGGCTTCTCACCATGTCATGTGCTATGGTTTTCTTCTTCCATCTCATGTTTACGGTACCCTCGCAGGTGGTTGAACTATGAAGATCCCATAATTAATCACAATCCTTGGACTGTTGAAGAGGATAAAAATCTTTTACTTATCATTCAAGAAAAGGGGATTAATGACTGGTTTGATATTGCAGTCTCACTCGGGACTAACAGGACCCCATTTCAATGCTTGGCACGTTATCAAAGGAGTTTGAATGCATGCATGCTGAGAAGGGAATGGACTGAGGAGGAGGATGACCAACTTCGGATTGCTGTAGAAGCTTTTGGTGACAGTAATTGGCAGTTTGTAGCTTCTACTTTGAAAGGACGGACTGGTACTCAATGCTCTAATAGGTTAGTCGTCTACCTTCAAAAAGTACTTGTCGATATAATGTATTCCTGCCAATCAACTATGCAAAACTAGCAAATACTTTTTTATGTCATTGTTGAAATACTGGCGAATTTGCTGCAGAAATGACTAAAATAAAACATAGATTGGTTACAGGGTATGCACCTGTGTGTTAGACACTACAGAAAACATGATGCTTGGAAGGCCTATTCTATGACTTGTATATACAGCATTGACATAGAAGCTATTCATTGAAGTTATATTATACATATTGTGCAGTTAATGCTTGAAACAATAGGGCACAGTGATTCTATTTGTGCACTGGCATATCAAATGAATGATTTGTCTTTGGAATGTGCATTTTTTATTTCAGCTTCTTGATTATTACACAAGCATATGAGCCTATGAGGATAGAACCAATAAGGGGTTCAATGAAAGACCTGCAAAATTCCAGAAAGATGGAAAATCCGTGGGGCCTTAACGATTGAAATTATATTGTATGTAATGGGAGTCCCTTTGATCTGTCATCAAACTGAGTTGTTAATACCCTGTGCTTATTCCATCATCTGTGAATAAGAATCAGTTTCATGTTAAACCAAACATTGAAATATATTCTCCTCTTACATATATTACTTGATGTAATCAAAATGTATTATTTTGGTTTTTTATTATTTGACTGTCAGCCGTGCCTGTGCAGTGATCATAATTGGTGATTTATACTTTGGGTTAATATTTTTCTTGAAAGACTAGTGTGACTTAAACATTCATAATTCTGTGATATCCAGATGGAACAAAACACTTCATCCGATGAGGCAAAGGGTTGGGAAGTGGATTGCTGATGAAGATAAACGCCTTACTGTAGCTACAATGCTTTTTGGGCGTAGGAATTGGAAGAAAATAGCTCAATTTGTGCCAGGTCGAACTCAAGTGCAATGTAGAGAAAGGTACCCAGGAATTATCTCGTGCTCAATTTAAATTTTGATTTGTTGAAATTTAACTTCTTGCTCTGTTAGCAGATGGGTCAACTCTTTGGATCCTTCTGTGAATCGGGGTCCATGGTCTGCAGAAGAGGACTTGAGATTAGAAGCAGCAACTGAAGAGCATGGATATTGCTGGTCCAAGGTTGCTGCTGCTTTACCTTCCCGTACCGACAATCAGTGTTGGAGGTATGATGTTTTCAGATATTGTAGATTTACGAGTAAACATTCGTCGGAATATAATTTTGTTATTTCTCTATACATCATGTGTATTGTCCGTACATTGCCTGTTTGAAGTTTGCTTTAACTGCATTTTTGCTTTTGTGTAATAAGCAGGAGGTGGAAGGCGCTGCATCCGCAGGAAGTGCCTTTGCTTCAAGCAGCTAGGAAGATGCAAAAAGCTGCTCTTATAGGCAACTTTGTAGATCGGGAGCAGGAGCGCCCTGCCCTTGGTCCAAATGATTTTATTCCATTGGCAATGATAAATTCAGCACCTCAACATGAAAATGTAGATTCATCTAAAAAACATAAAAGAAAATCAAGGTATAAATTTTAAACTCTCATCTCTTGTATTTTTGTTTGTAGGCTATAGAGGAACTAATTTACATCAGTTTTGTGCAGCAGAAAGCCAGAATCTGGGAAGGAAATAGATGCTTTGTCAGTTGGCTTTTTTGTTTCTTCCTTTTCTTCTAATTAGCCTTGAATTTCTGATGGTTATTAGAAAATGCTTACTGGTGTGCTGCGTGTCAGCTTGTTCTTGTATTGATCATGCCTGCGGTTTTTATAATTTTTTTCCTTAATTTTTTTGGATGTAATGCAGCAATATTAAGAAGAAGGTTAAATCCAAAGGAGTTGGGGATGAAGCTCAAGTTTGTTCCCAGGAAGTTTTAGGTACGACTGACCCTGATATGCGTGATTCCATTCAAAAGGAGAAAATAGTAAAGCCACGTTCAAGAAAGGAAAAGGTTCATAGGAGGCCTGATTCCACAAAGAAGTCTTTTAAAAGAAGTTCCAAGAAGAAATATTGTGCAGAAGTGGATGAAAGCAGTCAGGGTAATCTTCTGCAGCCACCTGAAAATTGTATCACCAATGTTGAAGGTGAGAACTTCTCTTTGGAGGGCGTTAATGAGGGTCAAAAGCAGTGCTACAGAATGGAAAGATGTAATAAACCATCAGGGGAATGCCAGGGTGGTGTGCATGCTTCATTTCAACAAGATGGGCACAAAAAATCTTGTTCTAAGGACCTTTTACAAGGATCTGATGGAGATGACATAACGCTTGCCTGCTTCCTTCATAACAAGTCAAAGAAGAGAAAGGTTGAAGTGGCTAAAACTGCTTATCAGGCTTCTTGTCCCTTAGGTAAGCAAAATACAGGATCATCATTGATTTCACGAGTAGATGAACAGAAAATTGAACTTCAAATGCCGTACCAAATGCAAAAGCATACTCACACAAGCTGCAATGGTGTCACTCCTGAAGACATGTCATTGTGCGTTATGGAGTCAAGTCATTTAAAGAAATGTGCTAGAAAAAATATGGTCGACAAATCGTTTATAACATATAATGAACCAGAGCCAGAACCCATGATGAATGTCAACACGGAAGTTGATCTTGAAGCCGGTGATACAACCCTTGCTTGCTTGCAGAAAAGATTATCACCCGGCATGCCTTCAAGTAGTTTGAAGGATATGCAGAAAATTGTTGCCTGTGATAAGGAGCCTGGTAGAGGAGATATGGTCATCGATGGAACTGTTACTCATGAACCTGTGAGGGAACCAAGCAATAAATTGTCAAATGATGTAGATGTAGATGTTGCTGACAGTACACTTTCTTGCTGGCGTAAAAAATTGAAGAAGAGAACTAATTGGCCCTCCCAAAACAAAGAAATGTAAGTTTCATTCTGAAGGGGTGATCAGCTTGAAGCGTGCACAATACGCTGTGATATTGTCGTCATGGCCATTGAAGCTAGTCATGCTACTGATACACACCTAGACATTTGCATGCATGGGTAAATATTTCGCTGGTACTGATTGTTATACATTTAGGTAAAAATTGTATTGTGCAGTGTTTTTGTTTAAGCTCAGTTCCCTTCTAACATCAGTGACTCTACTGAACAGAAAAGAAAATATTTGAGTAGAAAAAGCAAGGAAAAAGTGAAAATGAGAGAATTCCGGATGTCAAATTTGAAAAATTTTGATGAGACCCTTGTAGAGCAACAATTCTTTAGCTAATTTTTATTTATTTATTTATTTTCCTACAGAATGAATTGTCTGATTGACATATTCTTTTCCTTGCAGTTGATTGTTGTGTTGTCTGGTTGAGATTTCTTACCTATGATTTTGTGTTTTGGAAAACATTTGCAACGGAGTAAAAGGATGTCAAACTCTCTTAGCTGCAATTTACAATATAACAATTATAAACGTTACACTTTGTATAAGTTTGACAGTAAGCTAAAAAATGCATTTACCTTGTC
Organism: Trichilia hirta; assembly: GCA_035221805.1. Lineage (NCBI taxonomy): Eukaryota > Viridiplantae > Streptophyta > Magnoliopsida > Sapindales > Meliaceae > Trichilia > Trichilia hirta. The sequence continues at coordinate 11,273,462 of JAWDEX010000016.1, forward strand.
ACCGTGTGTGTTCTTTCTCTTGTTTTTTCAAAAAGACGTGGTTTGATCATCAGTTATAAAAAGTAACTTTAATGTTTCATAAGTAATTAAGATTTAATATATTAATATGGTTATTGACGTTAATATTCTAAATGGTTAAAAGGTACATTAATCCTAATGGGAGTGCTATAATTCGATAGAAACTGTAGGAAAAAAATTTATAGCAAGAATTACAAAAAATCTAAAGTTCATAGTCCTCTTAAACCCAATTACAAAATAATTAACCCTTATGGAAGCGCTATTAAACCAATCATCGTTGCTCTTAGATTAAGGCAAAAAATAATAAACAACCGTGATGATGCAGCAGATAAACAAAATTTATGCATGCTTGAATCTTGGTTGTGGGGAAAATAAATTACACAATACAATTCATAATTAAGGGAAAAAAAATTAAATCTAAATTAATATTGCCAAATCAAAACAGCAGGGGCCCCAAAGCCAGGTAAGATTCAAATAAAGAAAAACAAAATATCCTTGAGAAACATTTTTGAACAAAAATATGAAATAGGTCTTAAGACTGCCTAACAAAGTAGAGCAACTAGTTTGTAATCAGAAGAAGAAAAGCATTGTATCGCAAATTACTCAATTCTTTCTAGTAACGACCAATTCCCCAAACTCTGATCACACCATCTGTATAACCGCTAAATAATGTGCTTCCATCAGCACTCCAGTTCAAGCTTGTGCAGTAAATGTTCTGCAAAATCAAGCAAACCATCATCAGTTCAAACAATATAAAACTCTTGAATGGGCTTTTAGAGATCCAAAGTCGCAAGTGGCATCAAAAAGAGGAAAAGCCTTGCCACATGAACTCCACAAAAAGTATAAAAGGTCCAATCCCAATACGTTACATCAAGCACAATAACATTCTGAAAGTAATGTAGATTATATTCACTGTACACTGCTATGCATCAAAATGAAGGCGGAAGATAAGATGACGAAGAAAATAAGAAAAGAAAACAATATGAAACGGTGAATTTACGTAACAGTAAGCTGATTCAATTTTTACAGTTATTCGTTGCCTAATCTTTTAACAGAATGTAGTAAATGAATACCCATAATTATATGCCACTTTCAATTGTAGTTAATAACATCAAAAACAACAAAGTCCGTCCGATGCTACATTAGGAGCAAAATATGATAACACCCTTACACTAATACAGATTTCAATTATCTGTACACATATGTTCAAACATAAAGCATTGCATAATAAATACTGCTAACAAAGGTTAGCCAAACCACAAAAAGACCAAGACTCAATACAATGCACAACATTCAAGAGACATACATTCAAATTAAATAATTAAAAGTTAAGCCTAACAACTGAGTAGAAGAAGTGAATAAATTAATAGTTTTATTAATAAAAAAGCAAAACAAGGATTATTATACCTTCTTCTTGGTGGTTGTGGTTGCAATGGTAGCCTCGGACTTCTCCGCCTCGGTCTTAAGATCAACCTTTAGATCCTCAACAATGCTCTTGCTCTCGAGATCCCAGATCTTAACACTCTGCTCAGTTGCAGCACACAACCAGTACCTGTTTGGACTGAAGCAGAGAGCATGAATAACAGCCCCAGCTTCCAGAGAGTACAGCCGCTTCCCCTCAGCCAAATCCCACAACAATATCACTCCATCTTTCCCTCCGCTAGCACATAACGAACCATCTGGAGACACTGCAACAGTGTTCACATATCCGGTGTGTCCAGCAAGTGTTGCTCTAAGCTTGCAGTTGCTCAAATTCCACACTTTAACAGTACGGTCCCAAGATGCAGAAACGATCGTCGGTTGGAGAGTGTTCGGGCTAAATCTAACGCAAGAAACCCAATCGGTGTGGGCGTCTCCATCTTGGATAGTGTACTTGCACTCACCAAGAGTGTTCCACAATTTAATCGAGCGGTCACGAGAAGCCGATACGATCTGACGGTTGTCAATCGAGAATGCAACTGAGAGAACGTCCTTGGTGTGACCAACGAACCGTCGGGCTGAAACACCGGCCGCCAAATCCCAGAGACGAAGCTCTCCATCCCATGAGCCTGAGAGAGCGAACTGGCTGTCGGATGAGAGGACGACATCCTGAACAAAGTGAGAATGACCAGTCAAACGACGTCGTGGAACTCCGTAGGTTTTTTCCTCCTTGGTAAGTTGCCAAAGGATGATGGACTTGTCACGCGACGCCGTGACGATCATGTCGGAGTTATCGACGGGAGTGGCGATCGCCGTCACCATGTCGGTGTGGGCGCGCATAGTTCCTCTGAGAACGAGACCTTCTGCCATTGCAAATGTGTTCTATGTAGCTTCTCCAGGTGGTGTTTGGAAGAATTTAAAGAGGCGACAGGCGATCTGAGAGTAACACAAATAAAATGCGAACGATTTATACTGAGGATGGTGTCTAGGGTTTTGGGAATGACCGGTAAACTGGGGATAAGCGATTCACTTACGATTTAAAATGAACTTTGGGTTTGAGGAGGATACCGGCTGTAGCCCGTGTCAGGCACTGGACCAATTTTTAGTAATCTATCTATGAGCCCCAAGTCTCATGCACAATGAGGGAGGCTACCGGGACGGTCACTGCATCCTCTCCTCTTTGTAATGCAAATATATTTGATGTGGGTAAATAAATTTCAGTTGAAAAAAATTAATAAATAAATTATATTATTATTTGCAATTTTAACATTATTAAAAAACAAATTGTATCTACATTTAAAATCATTTTCCGTCAATTCATTAAAATTTGTTTATTTAATAGTTTAACGTTATTTTCTATTTTTTCAGTTATATATACATTTTAATACACAGTCATATCAAATAAAAATTTTAAAACTAAAATAACACATATTCTTATCTTTTATTATATTTTTCTAATAAAGTATTTTTTAAAAAATATTTTAATGCTAAATAAACTAAATTATTATTTATAGAGTTAATCGTATTAATAAGATTAAATTAAATAATTATATCCAATCAAGTTAAATTAATAATAGTGTTTGATGGTATTTAATTGTACAGCACACATATAATTTATTTAATGCACAAATAATAAGTAAATTATATTTATATTTATAATTTTAACACAATTAATAAATCAATCGTATTTATATTTATTAAAATTTTATTACACTCGTTCAATGCACAGTATAATACGAAATGCCATTTACTTATATTCCTACAAATTATTCAACTACGCTGTCAAGAGTCAAATAGTCATTTAGCTGCCTACTAAGACGTGTTTAGTATAGTCAGATTCCATTTAACATTAAAAATAAAGCTATAAAAAATATTCAGTAATATTAATTTATTTTTAATTAAAATTTAATATTTTAACTTTTACACTTGTATTAATTATAAAGCTATGAAAATTTTATGATAATAATCCCTTAATACAAAACATATTTTAAGATAATTATTTATGCATACTGACATGATTTGACGCGACAAAATATTGTGCATGCTTACGTAGTAAATTGGAATTTAGATCGAGTTCTTATAATTGAATGGAGCCGATTTGCCTGACCTATATAAAAATTACGCTCACTTGGCTTGTCATTTCACCGTCGGAAGTTTTTTGCGCGTAAATCGATATAGCACGACATGTCATGCGTTGTGTGGAAAGCTCATGCCGGAGAGAGCTCATCAAAAAATGACAACAATGGAGAGGAAAGCAAGATTTCTGAAGAGAAAGCCCGGAGGTTCAAACGGAGAATCTAAAGTTGGAAAAGTTCAGTCTACGAAGACGCTCCTAATGATAAGGATAGTACTATAAAAAATGAAAATAGGCGTACAGACGAGAAGCCGCAAAATTCAAGCAGCAGCAGATGAAGGTGATTCGCCATCAAGTATCCTTCATCGGTAATCATCTGACGAAGACTTTGAATGACTTGGTACATCAGGTGTCGGTGATTTCATTTACATTCAGTATTAAAGCTTTCTGATGATTCAAAAAGATTTTAGGTTGAATCTTTTGTACTGATTGTTCATATTTGGCTTCTAAATTCTAATGCTTTTCAATACAGCCAATTTAGGATGGTTGTTTCTTTGTACGAGTTTTGAAATGGGAGAAAGAAAAACACTACAAACCTCGTGACAAAAAACTATTTTCAAAATACAGTTTTTACATATAGTTTCTTCTAAATTCTTAAATAAAATTAAAATTTTATATATTTATTTAAATTAAATAATTCTTAATTAAATTAATATATTAATAAATTATTTTTAAATATAATCTTTAAGATCTTATAAAGTAAAAGATTATTTTTGAAAAATAAAAATATTTTAAATTTTAGTGTTTATACTTATTAACAATTATTTTTAATTATAATTATTTTATTTTTTTCAAATATAACGTATTTAATAATTTAGGTTAAGATGATATCATAATTTATAATATTTCAAAACTAATTTTATTAATTTAAACTTTAAAAATTGTAATTTAAAATATTTAGATTAAACTCATTAAATATATGGAATGATTATATTCTTTATACTACAAAAAATTTTAATTTATAATTTTATATTTATAAACACTTTTAAAAATAATTTTATCAAATAATAATTAAAATTAGCAATAAAAATAAAAGTGAATAAGAACAAACATTTCAAAAGTTTAAATATTTTTATTTTTAAAAGACAAGTCAATAATTTCTTTTAATAATTTTTTGATTTTATATGATCTTAAAAACTATATTTAAAAATTAATTTAATAATTTTCTAATTTGAGCAAGAATTATTTTATTAAAGAATTTGTATGATAAAAGTTAATGGCTTATATAATAAAAATTAAGTATTTATACAATAAAAATTAATATTTTTGTCTTTAATAAAAGAAATGTTTGTTACTTCTCCAAGTTTAAATAGTATTTATTATCAATAAGAAGTAAGTAATATTTTAAAAGATTATAAAAATTTTTATCATAAATTTTTTGATAACAAATAATTGACATTATTAGAAATCATTGGAGGATATCTATGTTTCTTAGTTTCGAATGTGGAACAATTTGAAATGTAACTGATGTAGCCTATTGAAATTTTGAAATACATGTCAATGCTAATTCACCTTTTGCAATTAAGTTCTTCTTCAGGGACGGCGGTCCACTTATTAAATTTTGGTCCTATAAAAACTAAAATGTTGCAGTTTAGTCCTCTAATCAATTGTTATATGGGATAAATTTTAGCATACCCATACCATTTATTGAAGCTCAATTTTCTGTAAGCTTACATTATACCGTCGCGCGGTCATTCTTTTATCACAAAATTAATTGATTTGAGGATAAAATTGTAATTGTACAATGTTATAATTATTAAAAGTATTTTTAATTTTTTAAAAATTTTGTATGTTTAATATTTTTTAAATTAATTTCAAGTTAATCATAAATAATTTTTAAAATTCTTTTACAATGTTTATATTTTTTTTAGTTATCATTACTATAAAAAAATTTGAATGAAGAGATTATATGCAAGTAAAAGGATAACATAATAGAGTCTATGTAACTCTTAAAATAATAATTATTATTAAGAGGATATTAAAGTAAGTGCAAGATTTAATATTATAATATATCTAAATTTACGTTAATATTTTAAAATTAATAGATTAAAATATATATTTAATTAATTATATTATAAATTATTTAAAAGAAATTCTTCAAAATACTAGAAGTCATTCGGATCTTTGTCACATGACGTAGAAATACAAGTCAGTTGAGTTGTGAGACTTGGAGTTAGGGACAGCGAAAGAACGGGCAACGTACGCAGACGCAAGTCATTCGGCAACAACAGTTGTGGCTACTTATTTATCTTTGGCTGTCAGTCAGG
>JAWDEX010000016.1:11315869-11348154 GCA_035221805.1 Trichilia hirta
TGTAATTCTTTGGATTCTATTGAGCTCACTTTAATTTTTTAATCTCCACGGTGTAAAACTAATACCAGTATAATAGAGGAGAGTCTTTATTGCTGAATTATTTTTTTGGCTCTTCATTGTCTGTAGACTTTGAGCTGAGCTATACATTTTGTAAAGTCTTTTTGTACCTTTAAGATCTATTGGATAGCTTGTCTTTATTTTTGGAGAACAACTTCCTTCTTTCTGCAAATGTTATCTATGTTATAAACATCTAGTGAACCTTGCTTCTTAGCCGGAAAGGAAGGGCTGAAGCTTGTTAGAACATCTGTTTTTTGTTTAAGAAATTTTGAACTTTAGCTATGTTGGAGAGAGAAGATGGGTCTTCAACTGATGGAAGGAAAAAAAATGACAACAGAATGAGAGAAGGGGTGGGGGGTGGGGTGGGGTGGGGGTGGTTGTGTTTGGGTGGGAGAGACGCAATACAAGTGATTGAGAGGGAAGATGAGTCACAAAGTGAGAGACGCAATATGCAGAGTGATTCTTTCACTCTTTTGAATTTGAGCTGAATTTTAGACTTAGATGTAAAACAGTTTTTATAGATAAAGTTGTAAAAGCACACTTTTTTTTTGGTTAAATTTTTTTATTTTTTATAACAAAATGCTGTTTCGGATAATGCATCAATCAAGCCCTTCATTAACAAAACTGAAATGCTTTCTGAAGGTAAATGTGTGTCAAGACTAAAATTGTAATGAAAAAGAATCTATTTTAATATAAAATTCCTTGTAATGAAGAAATGTTTGTTTTTATATTCTTTGGTTGCTCTAACAAGGCAATTCTTGGAATTTCCTTGCTGCAGTCATCATTTGCAGTTCTACTTTTGCATTTTACTTCAGCAGTTGCATTATCATTTTTTTTTTCCAGAATGCAAAGATTAGCTAAGGAGCAAAATGAAAAGATTGAATCTGTAAACCGTGAAAGAAAGTATCAACAGGTGATTCATATTTCTAGCTCACCATTCTTAGTTATGGTTCAATGATATGCTGCACCTGATTGGTCAATATGTTTATTTCTTTGGAAAATCAGCAAAATACTGCATATGAGCTGAATGCTTTATCCACGCAATGGAACGAACTTTGTGCTAAAAATATAGAAATCCAGGCTGCGTGCGTGAAAATTGAAAATCAAATAGAGGAAATGAGGAAAGAAGCTGCAGAGAGGTAATCCGCTTTTTGAATTTTTTTCCTGAAAATCAAATTGGACCATTTTAAAGGAGCTAAATAATTTCTTAATTTTGTCCATCCAGAGGCTGGAATTTAGAAGTTAATGGGGAGAAAGGTTCTTTGTCACAATCAGGACAGTAAGTAACCTTCTTTGCCTTCAATTATGTGGCATTCAATTTAGAACGGCTGCAATGTTGTGACCTTGTTTTGGCATTAAGATCGACTATTTCTTGATAATATTTTCCTTGATATTGTTATCTTGTAAATGTTATCTCAAAACTGATATGTAGCATTTGGAAGGTTTAGGGAAAGGATTTAATCACATTTTTTCATTCCTAGGGAAATAGCATTTCATTTAGTATGGCCACTATGACAAATCTGAACAAAAGTGGCTGATTTAAAAATAGTTCAGCTTATGGTTTACTCTTTAATTTCATATGGCAAAAAAAATTAAATAAAGGGATATACTGCCGGTTGGGTTTGGCAATGAAAATTTCATCATAAAACCTACCCTGCTGTTCAAAGTATATTGATAAATACAAACATTAGAGGAAGTCTGATGAAATTTTAATCCATGAATAAAATAGTAACACGCCATTTCATGCTGGTTTATTTTTAGTTAAACTATCCTCTTTTCCAAAGTTTGCGGACAAGCTGTCATAAGGTTTCCTATAGGGATTTTATTACCCATTTTAATGCATTTTGTTCAAATATTAATGTAGTGCTTATTGTTGGAGCTGTTTTTTTAGATTCAGTAGCAGTATCTAGGGTGTGTCGATGATCAAAACCTTCCATGCGGTGATCAAAACTTCGTACTTCTATGTCTGTGATAGGGGCAGGCGAGAGGGAACCTTTCTTGCTTTTAAAGTTTTGTTTTATTACATCATTATTCCCTTCTCTGTGTTATACTGAGGGAGAGAGAGATTACGCATCATGGAATTTGTTTTCTTCACATTTGCATTTCATCTTAGTCAGCTGTAACTCGTGCTGCCAGTCTAAAGTAAACGCTCTGCAGAAGCTACCATCGTATGCCTACGAGAGTATCTCCTCACTTTCGCTGGTTTTATATCAACCGCTAAAATAAGCAAGCAGAATGAGTACAAATACTATTAGGCACTGTGTTATAATGACAATTGGAACTTACTGACTTAAAACCACTTCACAGGTCAACAAAAATAAAAACGAAATTTTTTTTTCATCACATCACAGTGGGACTTCATACTGCAGCAGATGAAAAAGTAAATAGCTACATAATACATGGCATCTGTTATTGTGCCGCGTTGTCTTGGGACACATTTTGTGTCAAAACTCTGTTCGTGTAGTGATACTGTTGAGCTTATATAAGTTTTGATGTTGGCATGATAAGATACCAAGTCAATTTGATTATCTTTCAGCTACTTTAAATATTATGTTGAAATGTTTCTGACCGCAAATACGTTTCATAAACTTTTCATGACTTTACATGATCAAAAACAGAGAATCTTTGTAAACCAATTCTTTGATTATTGGTTGTTGGTTGTCAACAGGGTGCACTAGACAATTCAGCAAACATTCAAAACCGCGGTGATATGATCTCAGGAGTGCCCCGTCTAAAGTTCACAATTCTGCAATCTTGTTTTTAAGCAATGCTAGAAGACCTCGAGAGACAAGAACATGAAGTTTATTCTTTTTTCAGTTTTTTTGCCAAGGTACTCTAAATATCTGATCTGATACCAGATAAACATGTATGGTAGTGTAATTTTTCTCTTGCTTTAGGAAACGTCAGATGATATTTATCCTTTTTTTCAATTTTCTGATATTTGTATCAATCGCCTGGTATTTGGTCGCCATATCTTTTATCCTAATCAATCTACGTTTATATTTGGCCTTTTAACTAACAAATTTTGATATCATCCGCATAATTTTCATATTTATATTTTTTATAATATGAAACTATAATATTAAATATATAAACAAGATTAAATGAAATTTCTGTTACACAAAACTGGTAACTAACTCTATTAAGAAACTTTTTTAAGTAATAGGAAACTGTATACGCAATAAGGATAAGTTTAAAAAATACAAACGGAATAGAAATATATATGGGTTCTCATGACATCAATTGTCTATCACTAGAAATATATACGCTACGGTTTGCGTAATTTGGAAAATGTTTTGTTTTGTTAATTTGAAAAAAAAAAATTATGCAACTTTTTTTTATTTTTTTAATATAATAATAATTTTATTTGGGCTGTTCTTTTGTATTATTTCTTGTGATATTTCTTTGTAATAATTATCAAATGAGCAATTTGTTGATGTTGATTATTCTTAAAATATTTGAAAGTAAATTGATAATTCTGACCTTTTCTTACCTTTTTGATAAAAACAGAAATGTATGCGTACAACAAAATTTTATAATTTTTAAATTTTAACCAAAAATTTATAAGATAATCTAACATTTTATAAATTCAAAATTTATATTTTTTTTATGTTCATTAATTTGATAAAATTACGAAATTTAAATTTATAAATTGTACTTCTACAACATCGCGAATTAATAATTTTGAAATGTAAACTCCACACGTTTTTACCCTTTTTGTTCTTTTCTTTTATTTTTATTCTTTAAAAAAAAATGCTCTTAATATAATTTTTTTAATTTAAAAAAAATGCTCTCAATATAATTTAAGTGCAATGTATTAAAAAATTTTAAAATATATTTTTTTATAATATAAATAAAAAATTTTATTAGTTTGAATTTAATAAACTTATTTCTAAACAAATACTACTTATTATTTATATTTAAACAAAATCTTTCATTTAAAATTCGATCTATTTAATTAATTTTAATTAATATATTTAATTTAAATATAATACTTAATTTACGTTTAAAAATTACCAATTTAATAATTTTATTATTTTTAATTTTATTAAAATCTAATAAATTTTTTTTACAACGTTGACAATAATTTTATAATTTAATTATAATAATATAAATTATAAATAATATCTAACAAAACATTTTAACTGACTTAAATAACAAAAATATATATAATTTAATATTACCATAATTTATAATTAATTTATCGTATAATTCAATTTTTTTATTCATAATACTTAATTAATCACAAGATATAAAATATATTATTTTTATAATTTTTTAATATTTAAAATATAATTATTCAATCAAATAAAATTTATATTCTTATATTAATTTATTTAATTATAATTATATATATTTATAATTATATTCAATCAAAAAATTAAAAAATATCATTTTTATTATATAAAAAAACAAATTCTACCTTAATTAAATATACAATTTACATCATTCATAATATATTTAATTATTTTTTTATTACGAATGACATTTACAAATATACAAATATTAAAATATATTATAAAACAATGATAATCTCAAATTAAAAAATCTTATACACTAATATTATTATAAAAATCATTTATAATATTTATATAATAATTTATATAATATTTAATAAATAAATTAATGTATTAGTTTTATCTCATATTATAACCCAACTTACATCGTCTATCAACCACAATATATTACTCTCAATATATTATTATTATTTCATATATAATAATTTTAAAATATTATTATATTTATTAAAACATATATAATAAAAATAATAAATTAATATCATAATTCATAAATATATTAAAATTATAATTAAATCTAAAAATATGCACCAACACCCTAAAACAATAAATTTTAAATTATATTAATTTCATAATCCTCTATTTTAAATAAAATAAAATATCTATACATCATTATACCTTTCTTTCAAAATATCCTAAAATGAATAATATACTTTATCATAATTTTACATACTGATTTGTTTAGGAGGCTCACTTTTTTAAAACCAGCTAACAAAACTTAATATTTGTTTTGCAAGACCTTACTTTTGTCTTTATAACACATAATATATATTTTAAGGTTTACAAAGACCTTACTTTTGTCATTATAACACATTATATATATTTTAAGGTTTACAGAATCAAACGAAAAGCAAAAACGACCAAAATCTATGCACACACTCTAGCCAAGCCACCCCAATTGTCGAGAGGACAAAGCCAATGAGATTTTATGTTCCATTGCTTCTCTTTTCCGAAGTTTAGCCCAACTATTAACACTATTCATCCGTCATATCATAATAAATTTGTTTTAATTATACATATTTAACTTTTACTGTAAATATATATTATATTGTAAGCTCATTTGTAAGGTGTATATTTTATCATGACTTTCAATCTCAAAAATTTACATCATTTTTATCTATAGCCCGTATCTAACAGAATTCAACTCGGTTCAGTTATACAGTAAATTTGTAATAACAAATATAAAAAATTCTAATAATCAAAGAAATGACAAGATGTTTCTTTAAATTTAGGAGGTTATTAGGCTAAAATCTACAGGTGCAATAGGCATTCTTTCATCATAAAAGTACATGACAAGAAGTATGATTAATAAAAATATAAATAACATAAAATTAAAAATTAAAATTAAAAAACATATATTGATTAGTTATGTAACTTCTAATAACTTTGTTTTTACCATTATACAACCCTACTCCTCAAGTATCAAACATTTTAACAACCATCACATTTAACCTAATTTTAAAAAAACTATATTTAATTACTTATTTTTACAACTTTAAAGATCGAACATTTAAAGTCCCCTTAATTACCCACGTACGGAAAATTTGTAAAAATTTGCAGGAGTAACACATTTTTTTTTAATATTAAAAAAATTCTTTTTTAAAAATTTAAAATTTTATAATTTAAATAATAATTTTCCACTTATTATAATATAAAATCTTATTTTTAAAATTTGTACTAACATAATTATTAAAATTCAAAACAAAACAAACTTCTGATTTAAAATTAGGGAAAATTCACATTTAACGATTTCAAATATTGCAGAAAAAACCTAACCTCCCACCTAAAATCAATGAGTTTGTTAATAACTTAATAGTCTTTATTTAAAAGCATAAAATTATTTTTAACTTTCTAAAAAAAATAGCATGTTAATTAAATGTTAGATGTTTTTGGATTAAATTTATAAAAATAACAACATTAAATAAATATAAATATAAAATTTTAATAAATAAATTAATTTCTCGACCTTAAAACACTGTTATTTTTCGAACTTCAGAAAGAGCTCTCTTAAAATTTGATAAAAAACAGGGCATCGCCCTTTACTCAAATTCAGACAAAAGCCAACACCTTTTTCGTTGCCTTCTCTCGAATTCAAATAAAAGTAATTCCCTTTCTCAAATTCGAGTAATGATAATTTCCCCTTTCGAAATTCAAGTAAAAACAATATTCTTTCTCGAATTAGAAAAAATATTGATTTTATTGCATCTCAAAATCAAAAAAATTCATTTTTTTTAACCAAAATTCTATACCCATTCCACTCTAATACTACCAATTTTATAAATTTAAATTCAAAACATCTATCATATAATTAATATATTAATCTTTCAAAAATTTTAAAATAAAATTTATATATTCAAATAAAAAAAATACTAGATTACTAACAAATTCACTGGTTCTGATTTTAAAGCAAGTGTTTTGGATAAAAAACAGTTTTTTCACAATATTCTAAGCCATCAAGTGTAAACTTTCATCAGAAGTGGAATTCAAATTAACGGTAGTCTTAATATAAACTTCTAAAATAAGACTGAGTTTTATATTAAGATAAGAAGAGATTATAATTCAAGTAATGAATTTTTGAATGGTTTTACGAAACTACTTAATAGTAATCAATATGATCCGTCTTTGCAAATTTCCCCAAAACTTCCAATTAGACTTCTACTCTTCAACAAATTATCGAGCACAATAGTTGAGCACATACCTGCTCCCATGGCTCGCAATAGCTCACAGGTTCCCGTCAACGGTTCAAAGCTTACAATGGTTGAAGTTGTTTGGTTTCAGGTCTCGTGGGATTTGCTGTTCTTTCTTTTTCAATTGATTTTGTAAACCCTAAAATGTCTATAATATGTTATAAAACAAAAACATCACAAAGTCAAAATAAAGATGCTTGTCTACTTTGTGCAAAAGTGAAAAAGAGAGTTTAATTCATTTGACAGCTCCTGTACAATGTGAAAGTAGACTCATTAGAATTAACTCTTTGCCCTAACCCTAAACAGTGCTCTAATAATAATTCGATAAAATCATGATCAATTGTTTACTACTGAGTAAATTTTAACCCAATCTACAAACCAGTATGCATAAATCAATGCGTGATAGTATTTAAATACCCCATAACAAAAAATTCTTCAAATCTCTTGTTGATTTTGTAGTAGTTGGCTTCTCTCAATTTAAAAAATTGTTGTTAAGAAGTCTAAATCTCCCAAATACATATATTTTATGAAAATAAATCTCTATTGGCATTCCACTAGCAATAGTTCTATCAAATGTTCGATTGTACTCTTACCAATTTCAAGGTGTCAATGACTACATTTGTAATTCAAATATATTCAGCTAGCTTCAATTAAAACAAGGATGAGTCTATGCATCATTCATCCTATAAACAAACCTTCCGAAGATATATTTAGACGGAACTCTAGATAATTGTCATGATTCAGGTCAAATAAGTAAATTTAGCTCAGAGCATATAGAAAAATTGAAATAATTAATGAACTAATAAAAAGTGAAGAAAAGAGAGATCTTTGTAGAGCTCCCTTCAATCCAAACAAGGATCTAACCATGGGTAATGAAGCTCCTGGGATATGCAAGCCACAAGCCTATCAGCTGAAACCTTCAAAAGATGGTGATAGGACTGTGGGATCCATAGCTCAGCAGCTCAATCTTCCCTGTAAGGACCTCTATTGGACTTCAAGGAGCTCCACTTATTAACCCTCTTTCCCATAACTACAGAGCTTTAAATTAAAGTAGTAGGTCAAACAAAAATTTAGAAAAAGAAAAAGTCCCACAATTCTCAAACCATAGAACAAGCAAGAAAGCCTTAATTTCTTTCAAACTGAGAGCTCTATTTCCTACTTATCATACAACAATCTAACGAAAGGGGCAAAGTAAAACCAACACAGAGATCCCAGTTAATTTGGATTCATATTAAAAAAACAAGCTCGGGAACTTAAATCAATGAAGAATCTCACAGATCCATACCATCGACACAAACCCTAAACCATGTTCAGCACATATATATAGTTGTATACATTCAAACTCTCATACCATTCATCATGTTCAGCAAACCACTCAAGAAACAAACAGATCCAAGCAAGAAACACCAAACAAAACCCTCGAAAATATTAAAGAAATGAAAAACCACGCAACAACCCCAAGAACCCTAGTCACTCTCGGCCAAAACCCACCTAGTATTTATCAAGACCCCAAGCTCACCACAAACCTGCTTTGGGTTAGAGATTAGGTTGATAGGAAGCATTTTATAGAGTCAAGGGATGATAAATAATGGAGGGTCGGCAGATGTGAGAGCTGTTTTCCTTTCTTTTTACCATTTTATTCTTTTGGTGTGGGGTTTTCTTCGGTCACGAAAAGTCTTGGGAACCGGCTCGTTAGATTCCCTGTTAACAGTAATTATCACATGCACTGCTATGATAACCCCACGACATTAATGAATGAATGGATGGATGAGTTGAAGTTGAATCCGTTAATTTATCGTTATTTTCATTTTCACTGGAGTTCTGCTACAGTTACTGCTTTCTGTTCTTCATGGAAGTCAAAAATAATTGCCACTAAAACTCATTCCACTGTTATAGAATGAAGAAATGCATCCTCGACAACCCCTTCTTTCATGAATGCTGAAATGGCGGGGCTAAAATGCTCTCAATGATAAGTAAAATTGCGCTATTTTTTTTAGTTATTTTGTTATAATTTACACTAGTTATTATATTTTTATTATTTATCAATTATATTAATAGAAATTAAAAATTACAAAAGAATTTGTAATTACCATAAAAAATTCAAAAAAGGTGCAAAATATATAATATGTATATGGCTGAATTTATTGTAACATGATTAAACACAAAATTATATTTATCTTAAAAATAATTAGTAGTGGTCATTTCATTTTTTTTAACTATTAATATTATTGCATGGAAGGTTAGTTAAAAATTTAAGCCAATAATTTTTTGACACAATTTAAACCAAAACACAAGTCATAGTATTCATTCTTTTAAAAATAAAAATAAAAAAGATAAATTTTTTACTCCCACAATATTTTTTTTTATGACGAAAAAATTTTTATACTCAGTCATCTCTCCAGCAATTAGTCATACACGAGTTAGACACTCATTTTTTTGGAATACGTATCCGCAAATCATACAACACCTGTTTTAAATTAATTAAAATTATGTATAAAATCATACTAAAATAGTACTAAGTATAAGATAAAACTCTGATTACATCATACTCTTATACTTTAATGTATTTTAAGAAATTTAAATTTAAGACCAATAAAAATGTCCCCTCGTAATAAAATCATTTGACTATAACTAATGGGTGTTACTCCCATAATTAACTAAAAAGAAATTAAGAGTTTACATTATTAATAATAAAATAAAAAAACTAATATTTAGACATGAAATGGGAATTTATTGCAAAATAAAGCTGTTTAAATCGACACAATTTTGTTTATTGTAAAATAGCGTTGCTTTCTTCTTTTTTATTTTAAATTTTCATTTTAAATATGTTGATGTGAACTGCTGGTTATGGTGCTATGTTTGTAATTTAATAATTTGATGTCGTATTTACTTTATCTTATTTTATTTGAATATTAGTTCTTAATTTATTTTTAATAAAAAATAATTAAAAAATAAGTTCGAATTGATTAAAGCGTTAATGCGCGAGTTTTTGTTAAAATCGCGAGATATCCAACCCAAGCCCAAAGTCAGGATAAATGATCGGTGGTTGTTGCATAAATATTTTGTTGATTAGACCAAAGGGCCCTTGATGTGACAACTTGAGAAAACAAGCCATCAAGACCCGCTGAACACGGTGTCGCAATTATCACGTTCTCTCACCTGATCAACCTTTTCGTTTCCCTCTGGTAAAACTTGTTATCACATACACTCGGTACTATTTTATGATATTGCTATCATGGGGTGCCAACGCAGAAAAGGAAAACAGATTTGTGGTTCTCCCTTTCCTTATGGGACCCTATTACTGAGGGGTTGGATGGTCATTTGGGTTGTGGGAACCAGTTTAATATTCTGCTATGATTGTATAGGAGTTCAACCCCGAAATCTAGAGTTAGATCTTATTTTGTACGAACCTGATCACTTTTGGCTAGGCTGTCTTGACACGTGTGAGTTGGCGGGAATAATACTGTTATTTTAATCGATGTGGTTGAAGAATCGAGGAAACATGGTTGGCAAAGATGCATTGAGGACTGTATCTCGGCCCCACTCGCTGGCAGGCCGACCTTGGGTCCGTCTAATATCTTGCGTTTTAAAAAATCAGTTGAGGTAGGAAGATACAATAAGTCCAAATGTACCATATAATCTCTCTTTCTTCCTTCATTTTCTTTGGTTATAATTGAGAATTGCAAAATAAATAAATACAAATTATGATTAAACTAATAAAATTAACAAGAATTTTACAAATATTTTTATATTTATTATTTATAATAATTTTTAATATAATAATTAATAATAAATTTTAACATATTAAAAAATATAATTTATTAAATATAAAAATTTTAATAAGTATTTACTCGTTAGTTAAAATTCAATTAACAATTGTTATATCACAACAATTCTGCTTATATATATTTATCACATTTTAAATGCATACTAAAATAAATTTAAAATTTTATTAAAATTTAAAAGATTAAAATAAAATTTAAAATATGTTAAATTTTTTAATAAATTCCTAATAATAAATTATATAAAACTAAAAATAACAACCTATTTATTAAAATTACTAAAATATGTTATAATTTATCAATTATTCAATATTTAAAAGAAAATATGCTGTCAACACACATTGAATTTGTTGAAGCATTTTAAACTAGAAGAAATGTAGCATTCATATTTAAAGTTTAAGATTGTATTTTTAAATTTCAAAATTATTGACGCTAAAAGATTATTCGGTCAATCAATCAAATATTACTTTTGAACTCTAAATATAGTTATTTTAATTGTAAAAAAAATATTTATAATACTTAATCCAATAAAATTTAATAAATATTATAAAAAAAATTAAAATAAAGAGAGAAAGTACAATTTTTTTTCCTACGCCTACAAAATGTGTGGATAATTTAATATTTTTATCGTATTAAATAAAATGTGTTTGGCGAAGAGAAATTTAGCTTCAGCATTATTAGTCAATTTCAAAATTGAAAAACAACATTTTAATTAAACGCACTTATTTTGACCATTTTTAATTGAAAAAAAAAATAGCATGTATTGCAAGTAGGTATCATTGCCAACAAGACATTGTACCATTCCGAACTTCGGACCTATATATCGTTTGAGATTAATTGGGAAATTAGATATGCACTTGTTCTTAACAGAAATTAAATAATTTAATATAGCAATTAGATAGTTTTTTAATAAAAATAAAATAAAATAAAACAAAGCATATTTATGATATATATAATAAAAATACTATTTTATTAATTTATATAAAAATATTTTTTAAATATTATTAAATTAAAAAAATAACTTGACATATGGACTAGGAAATTAAAAAGACAGAAAAATAAATTTGTAATTTAAATTATGATAAATTATTATTAAAATAATTATTTTATTTATTTTAACATTTTTTAAAATATAATTTATGAATTTTTATATTCTTCAAATTATAAATTTTATGTATTTTTATTTAAGAATTTTTTATGTTTTACAAATTATAAATTTTATTAATCAAATTTTATATAATTTTTAATAGTAATTTTATGTATTTTATATAAATTTTTTATTCATACTTTTATAAAATTAGGGATATAATAATTATTATATTATAAAAGAAGATAATTAACTAAAAGAATTAAATTAGTAGAGAATATTTGTCATTAATTTTAAATTTGAGAAAATTATTTTTCATAAAAGAAAATGCAAGAGTTCTAAAATTATAGAGTGATATTTGTCATCAATTTTAAATTTAAAGGAATTATATGTCAAAAAAAATGCAGAAAATATTTGTATTTTTTTTAAACTATAAGAGCTATTTATCATTCTCCTCTTGGCTAATTATTAGATTATAAATCTTTTATTGAAGTAAAAATTCAAATTAAAACTTTCAATGCCAGATATTTAACATGTCACCATAAAATTTTGTTTGTGTGATATATAAAGAGAACGATAAATTTTATATTTTAAAAATTATTTATTATACCATTGGAGATGAAAAATTTTGAATAAATTTTGTTTGTGTGATATATAAAGAGAACTATAGCTTTTATATTTTAAAAATTATTTATTATACCTATAGGAGATGAAAAATTTAGAAACAACATTTGCGTCCATATGATACTTTCAAAAAAGAGAGATCAAGGGCTGTCAAAAATTCGGTGATTGGAGAATGCTTTCATTTATATTCAGTTTATTTTGAGTGCCGTATCAAAATTTGCATACAGAGATTGTGAAAAATCTTGTAAGCAGATATAAGAGAACGCTTTTAAGATTCTGTATGATTACAAAAATATGGATGAATGTGTCCTTATTGCACAGAAAGGAGTCAGGATCTCAGAGATCATGCCCTCACCAACAAAAATTAAAAGATTTTGGAAAAAACGGAACATTGTTCACCTTAAAAATATGCAACTCTAGATGTTGGCTTTGCCAACCCCGACTACATTTTCGATTCCCGGGGGAAAAAAAACACACAACCGGACAGAGATTAAGACGCTGCATTTTCCTTGGCTATTTCTCTGCCTTGGCAATAACTTCATCGATTCCACCAACCATGTAAAATGACTACTCAGGAAGGTCATCATACTTCCCATCCAAGACTCCCTGCATCATCGCACAAACAAGAGATCAGCACAATTTATTAATTGATGTTTCGACTGTGGGGAGACTAATTACGAGAAACCATGAATCAGGAGTCTATGCAAAAGCAAGATTCCAGTCTCTAAGCATAGGGAAAGATGAACTGCAATAGATGAGTTATGAAATGATTTGTATTTCAATTCGCTAAGAAAATAAAAGATCATTATGGTCCAAAATAGAGACAAATTTACTCACCTGGAAACTGATAATGGTCTCTTTTAATTCAACATGTTTTCCAGGGGCTCCGGTAAAAACTTCAGCAACATGGAAAGGTTGGCTTAAGAACCTATGATTCTTCCGAGCTCTAGAAGAGATCAACTTGTCATCTTCGCTAAGTTCATCCATTCCCAAAATGGCAATAATATCTTGTAGAGTTTAATAATTTTGCAGGACTTTCTGAACACCACGAGCTGTATTGCAGTGTTCATCTCCCAAAACATGAGGTGAGAGCATGCGTGATGTAGAATCCAAAGGATCAACAGCAGGATAGATACCAGCTCCGAAATCTTGTCATTAGCCACCAATTACATTAAATAAAACAGTTACTTCTCTTCAGCTCAATAAAAGTAAAAAGAAAATAAAAAAAAATAGTACCTATCAGGACAGCAGAGTTGTAGCATCAAGATGGGCAAAAGTAGTAGCTGGAGCTGGATCCGTCAAGTCATCAGCAGGCACATAAATAACTTGAACAGATGTAATGGAGCCCTTCTTGGTTGTAGTAATACGCTCTTGAAGGCCTCCAAGATCGGTCGCCAAGGTAGGTTGGTAACCGAAAGCAGATGGGATGCGACCAAGCAAGGCGACACTTCTGAATTAGCCTGGAGGTATGGGTGAAGAAAAATAAATGACAGTTGGATTAGAAGATTACTGAAGAAATATTGTTGCTATAATTATCTCTTTCGGAAAGGAAGGAAAGAAAATCTTACTTGGGTAAAACGGAAAATATTATCAATAAAGAGATGCACATCTTGTCCTTCAGCATCATGGAAATGCTCAGCTACAGTCAAAGCAGTAAGCCCAAACAAGCACGGGCACCGGGAGGCTCATTCATTTGACCATATACGAGTGCACACTTGCTATCAGCCTGAAATTTAAGGAATTATGCTTGAGAAAAAAGCTGTACGTATTTGATAACACATGGGGAATCCATGAACAGGAAACAAAAATAAAATATATTAATAGCATATAACCAAAAAATAAATACACAAATAAAGGAGAAGAAGAAGGAGGAGCCCTTAAAATAATACAGCGAAATTGCAGCAAAATAACCTGCTTGTCTGCAAGCTTAATGACACCACTTTCAATCATTTCCCTATACAAGTCATTATCCTCTCGAGTGCGTTCTCCTACACTGGCAAACACTGAGAAACCACCGGGGAAACACAAACAAAACATTCCATAAATAATCTGCAGACTAATATTCTCAAAACAAAAAGACGTCCATAATGCACATGGATCAACCAACCGTGAGCCTCGGCAATGCTGTTAAGGAGTTCCATTATAAGCACTGTCTTTCCCACACCAGCACCACCAAAGAGTCCAATCTTGCCACCTTTTTGGCACGGTGCAAGAAGATCGACAGGCTGAAAACAACAAGAATTAAAAAGTTTTTTTTTTATCCTATTTAGGTAATTAGAAGGTGCAAAGAATTGCCATACTTTAATTCCAGTAACAAGAATCTGTTGCTCTGTTCCCTGCTCAATAAATGCTGGAGCTTGTCTATGAATAGGTAGAAAGTGTTCAGTTTCTAATAAAAAAGAAGAAAAACAGCAGTTAGAAACATTTGCTATCAAATATAAAATTTACAACACAATCAATTTGGGACAGAACACGCCCAAATGAGTATCCGTCTTCTTACTTAAATCACCCTTCCCATCAGTAGGCTCTCCAATTACATTTATAATACGGCCAAGCGTTGCCCTGCCGACTGGCACCTAAAATCAAACAGAGGATATGACACAGTATGAGTTCCATAGCATGCAGAAATAAAACATACTAAGGACAACATACTCGTCACAAAGAAAATAAAATACAAAAATGTTTGCATAATCCATGATTGAAATGGACATATAACCAACTCAATGCGATAAACACTTGGTCAACCATCCTTAATACAATAAAAGTTCTCATTTTTACGTCAATAAGGTTTTGTTTTGTTTTTTTTAAATACATCTTTGGAGTAAAAAATAACGAAAGATTCAAACTTTGATGCATTTTGCGTTATCGTATTCATTCAATCAAATCAGAGCGATAAATGAATCAAATCAATCTGTCAAACAATAAAGCAAACACAGAAAGATGTTTTTACAGTGATAGGAGAGCCAGTGTTGAGAACCCTCCGCCCTCTAACGAGCCCTTCGGTTCCGTCCATAGCAAGGGTTCTCACAATGTTCTCACCCATATGCTGAGCCACTTCGAGCACCAATCGAACCGAGTGATCAATAACCTCCAAACCTTCATCTAACCTCACATCCACGACAGCACCGATGACCTGACACACCCGCCCGATCGCACCCTTTCCTGTGAATTCATGGATGATTTGACCACCGTCGGATTTGGCAGATGGTACAGGGGAGCTATGGCCGGCGGAGGCTGAGGCGGAGTAATGAGGTAAGGAATAGAGCGCGTGAGTGGTGATCTTGGGTGGGAAAGCTGAGGTTTTGCAGTACTACCGAGGGAGTTTCGAAGGAAACTGAAGAGAAGCTTTCACGACGACATCGTTTCAGCGAGTTTTTGAGGTTCCTGTAACTGAGAGTGAAGGAGTGATGATCATCATAAGGATATGCTGACAGGTTTCAGATGGAAACGAAGAGCGAATAAGTCGAGTGTTCCAATGCTTTGGCGCCGGAATTTTGGAGATTGCTTTTGAATTCGGGTTACCCATAACTTATAATGGTTCGGGTTTAGTATTCCGTTCGGGTCACCATTTTTTAATCATTTTCTTTTCAATTTTTCCAAAACATGAACTTGGCTACCATATATTAACATATTAACACATTAATATACTGTTTTACATAATTTTAAAGGAGATGTGTTGTATAATATAAAAATTAAAATCTAAATAAAATGTAAAATTTAAAATTTGAAACCCAAAAATTAAAACAACACAAATTTAAAATCGAATTTTAAATTTCGTGTTATATAATATGCATTTACCTTAAAAAAAATTATTTTTTTAGTGTGTGTGTTAAAACAAAAAGGTTCATCCTGAAATATTAATATTTGTAACTTAATTTTTTTAATTGAAAGTGCAACAAGAAGTTTCTATTATTTATGTGTTTTATAATAATATATTTAACAAATAATTACTTAATTTATTTATAGAAATCAGTTTTTACGTGTTTTACAAATATAGATTGTCACATAAAAAATCGAATATTTAAAATAATATTAACAATTTCATATTATTAACTCACTTCATAACAATTTAATCAGATTATTTTTATAAAATTAAGAATCTCTTTCCTATCTAAAATTTATTTTAACATTTAAAAGATCTTATTTTCTATCCTTACAAGATCTATTTTCTTTAATATATATATATTATTTATTATTTACTAAACTGTCTTTTTAATTTGTTAAATTCAAAATTCGGGAATTTAATCAATGGCATATTATATAAGATCAAATGGTGTTCTAGATCAACATGGTAAAGTATTTTTAATTTTTTTAATTTCAAAAAATAATCCATATTCTTCCTCTATTTGATAATTTCAAAATTTTACTAATTAAACCAATTAATAAATAATAATCGCACAAACTTTTTATATGGTAACATAATTATAATATAACAATCTCACCACCTAAAACTTTCTATATAAAAGATTATTGCTTAATTAATATTGTTTTTTTTTTTCTATATTTACAAACATTTTGTACAAATAAAAAAGAAAATAATTTTCTATACATAGAATGAAAGGTTGTCACCAAATTGTTTTCCCTAATATATCCCATTGTCCTCTTCACGCCCTTTAAGCTTCCATATATATATGTCAATATCACTCACTTTCCTCACAATATATATGGAGAGAATTCAATATCAAGAAGTAAATCTCATTTTTCTCTCGTTTTAAGTAAGCAATTAATAAGAATGGAATCCTCCATCTCCACAAGAATTCTTCTGTTCAAGTATTTCGTCTTGATGTTGCTTTTAGCAGTTGCTGTTTTCATCGACAAGACGCATGGATGAATTCCTTATTGCTATTTCTACGATCCCAATTGCTGCCAAGACTATCAGAAAGTGGTGAAACAAAAACCCTAGATAGTTGCTTAGTTGCTGCTTTAATTTCATGTTGATTCAATTTGATCAACAGTTTCAGTATGCAGTTGGGATAAGCAATTAGATATGGCGATACACACACACACACACGCACAGATGCACACGCACACGCACACCCACACGCAGACACAAGAAAGATTATGTAGATTTCTTTGAATATGTATTTTTGTTCATATTTGAAAATTTTCATATATATTCGCCGTATATTTGCTTGTATTTATTTTTCATGTGTGGACTTACTTTATTTTTTCAGCCATCTCTATTTTATTTTATTAGGTTATATGTTGATAGTAAATAAAGTGACGTCATATTATTGCTTTTTATAAAATGGTTAAATTTTTAATATGTATTTTTGAGTCAATAAATTAATAAAATTTTTAACAGTGTGGGCAGTGAAGTCAATATATAATAATATAATTTTAAAAAATCCAAAAAAAATTGAATTAATATAAATTACATTATATGATATCGAAGATAAGTGTTAATCTTTAACAAACTAACATCCCGTGAATTGTAATATATCGTAGCAAATTAATATTATTTGTGAATGTCAATATCCATTAGTGGTTGCCTCTTCTCACATATCTGTAATTAAAAACTACGTCGTTTAAATGTAATATATAATTTTATTTTGCTACTTGGGTTTCAGCAAAAATATCACTTTGATCGGTATATTTAATTATTAAATAAAAAGGCTTGCAATATTTCTAAAAATCGTCACTTAGGTCCAAAAATTTACATTCCACATTATTTTGGTCCCTTAAGCTAACTTTCGTTGATTCTTACTCTTAGTTTATAAAGAATTTATCATTTACCACTCTTAACTTTAAAATCTTATTACTTGAATGAATGTTTTTTATTTATTATAATATATTTTTTCAGATTTTATATTCTATTAAATCTGAATAACAAATTTATAAATTTTTACATTATAAACAATTATATGAATAGACCATCCTTTATAAAAAAAATAAAAATTCGTTAAAAATATTTTTTTAATTGATTTAATTACATATATATATAAATAATTATTTATAAAAAATATTAATTTATTTATATAAATATTTTACAATAAAACAGGGGTTAAAGAAATTAAAATTTTCTTATATTAATATTAAAATAAGACAACTTTTTTATTTGTATTTGTCATGAGAAAGTTACAGGATAAAGTTGAGTGACAAAAAATTCTTATATATAATATTTACAACATTAATAATAATGTTAGTGATTAGACAAACAATCTATTTATAATTAAAATTTAAAATTATTTATATTTGATAAAAATTAGAATATTTTTATTTTAAAATTTTTAATATATTTCAGTAAAGAAAATTGGGTTTAATTAATTGGAAATTGAGTTTTTTAAATGTTTTTTTATTTTCTAGGAATAGTCTATTTGTTGAAAGTTTTATAGTAAATTATTTTTAATTTTGTAAAGAGTTTAACGTGATGCAAGTGACAAATACGAATATAAATGTAAAAGCATTCTTATTCTAATATTAATATAAAAAAAATAATTTCTTCACCTATAAAATATTTATACAAATAAATTAATATTTTTATAATAATTATTTAAAAATATATTTAACTAAAAGTAAAATTTTAAAAATTTTTAGAAGGAATTGTCTATTCATTTAAATGTTTATAATATAAAATGAGGCATGTAATTTTTCATAAATTCGTTACTCAAACTTGGTAGAATATAAATTGTAGGGAGATATATGATAAATAAATAAATAATATCATTTAAATGATAAAATTTTAAAGGTTAAAGGAGATAAATGATAATTTTCTCTAAACTAATTTAAAAGAATTTAACAGAAGTTTGATCAAGAGACCAAAATAATATTGATAAAATGTTTTTGGATCCAAGTGATGATTGTTAAAAATATTGTGGATTCTTTTATTTAATATATCAAATATTCCAATCAAAATGACATTTATTAAAATGTTGAGGACCAATTTGAAGCGAATCTGATCTGAGTTGGTATAAACTTTGATACCT
Organism: Trichilia hirta; assembly: GCA_035221805.1. Lineage (NCBI taxonomy): Eukaryota > Viridiplantae > Streptophyta > Magnoliopsida > Sapindales > Meliaceae > Trichilia > Trichilia hirta. The sequence goes on from JAWDEX010000016.1 coordinate 11,335,331, forward strand.
GGACGTCACATATTTTTTCCTTGTAATCATGAAGTGAGTTATATAGCATCTGACGGTGGACATTGTTGAAACATTTAACTTAGCCACGTGGCAACCATCAGACGCTTTGATAAACATATCCTAGATTATGAACGCATGCAAATGCAGTGCACAGCCGCAACCGCCCTAAGAGACCACTTAAAGCCGTCACAAATTCTCCTCTCCCCTTCATTCTTTGCACTTCAAATCCTTTTGGTTTAGGGTTTTTCCTTCTTCGGTTTTCCTTTCTTTTGTACGTAGAATGCCTACATTTCGTGACTTTCTTCATTCAACTATGGAGTTTTGTTCTCCTCATTACAAGGATCACCATGATTTTCTTCTACAACTCAGCAAGTCTTCTTTACAACCAACGGAGACGTGTAAACATCCCAGGGTTCTCAAAGAAATCTGCGTTGACTGTGGGAAACGAATGGATGACGACTACGGCGTTGCTTTCAATTACATTACAAAGGGTTTAAAGTTCAGTAACGATGAAATTTGTCGTTTAAAAAGAAGAAACACCGAGAATTTGTTTAACAAGAAGAAGCTTCAGTTGGTTCTTGATTTGGATCACACACTACTCCACGCAGTAAAATTAGAAAAATTATCAAAGAATCAAAGGGATGCTTTGCAAGATATATCCAGTAACAACAACTTAATTCAGTTGGAGAATGGACATTTGGTCAAGCTGAGGCCTTATGTTCATAATTTCTTACAAGAAGCTAGCAATATATTCGAGATGTATATATTCACAAAGGGTTGTCGAGATTACGCGCAACAGATAGCGAAATTGCTTGATTCTGAAGGTAAATACTTCAACTCTAGGGTAATTTGTCGCAAAGATTTGAAACGAGGGATGCTAAGGAAAACCTTAAATTTAGTACTGGGACAAGAACATGGGATTATTATCCTCGATGATACAGAATCCGTATGGAATAAACATAAAAAGAATTTGATAGTAGTTGAAAAATACTACTATTTTAACGAGAAAAAATATATGAATACCAAAATATCTTATTCTGAGAATAAAATTGATGAAAGTGAGAGTAATGGGGTACTGATAAACCTTCTCAAGAGTTTAAGAACAGTCCATGGATTATTTTTTGGCAATCCTGAATGCAGAGATGTTAGAATTTTGTTGGGGAAAATTCGTCGTGAGATATTGAAGGGTTGTACTTTATTTTTTAGTAGTGATGTAGAGGATTTGAGTATGATTTGGGGTAGGGCAAATAAGTTGGGAGCTGAATGCAAGATTATGCTTGATTCTTCAGTGACCCATGTGGTTTCATCAAGCGGAGGAAATAATTGTTGTCGATGGGCAGAAGAGAAGAAGAAATTTTTGGTGCATCCTCGATGGGTTAATGCTGCTTATTATTATTGGTGTAGGCAGCCTGAAGAAGATTATTATGCATTAACAAGAGACACTAGAGAGTTGTTGATGACTATTTTCAATCTATGCAATATTTTAGTTTATCAGTGATATACGTTGTTATCATTATTGAGGTGAATTTCTAGTGCAATTGAGCTTTATTTTGTTCTAATTGGGATCATTGTTTTTCTTAAACCAATATAATTTATTGTAATCAATGGCATTATTTTGTATGGACAAAAATTAAGGAAATATCATCACCGCTGGTATTAAATCCTATTTTTTATTAACGCTCTGTTAATGGAGCATTAGGGCAAGCAAGGACTTGAATGGAACGAAATTGAAAAGTGTATCATTAGCTGAGATATTAAAAGTATCAGGTACAAGGAAGTTAAAATCCCAATTAAAAATTCAGAAAAAGGAAAATGAAAAACAATCTGATCCACAAACAGGAAGTGGTTAATGCAGGAGACAGAAACAAGAAAAAATATTGGCTACATCTCAGACTCTGAAAGAAGCAGAAGAAGCGATGGGCTCACAAGCAGCAGCTTCATCTTCATAAGTGTCTTCCCTAAACTGGGTAGCTCCAAATTCATCTCAGCTATCACTCAAACCCTCAAACTTCCTCTGCGAACCAACAAACATGTATTTCTTCGTTCAGGCCCCAAAACAACGGTCATTTCAGAGTTCTAGGAGTAAGAACCGAAGCTACGCTGGACGAAAAAGACGAGACTGGTCCTTCTCCACTTCTTTTCCAAGAAGAAGTGAAACCCAACAGAGTATGCTTCTCTATTCTCTTTCACTTTTATCTCTTTGGATTTTGCTAGATTTTCTTCACCATTTGATTATATCAGGATATTTGATTTTTTACTCTAGGATTTCTTTCGATATTAGGAACTGAAATCGCCTGGATTGGACATTCTTTTTTCAAATTGCAATGTAGTTAGCAATTTGACATTCAGTTAATGTGGTTTTAGCTCAGTGCCAATATGGGTAGGGAATTTTATGTATGAATTCTGTTGTTCATATGGTTTAGGAAGTAGAGGAGAGTGTGAAACTGCCTAAAGAAGCAACAAAACCAAGAAAGGTTGCAGCAGAGGAAGTTCTATCTACCTTACCTGTAATTGAGAAGGCAAAAAATTGACCCCTCTGAGGTTTAGAGACACTTGGTGGATCAGAGTCCCCTGGTATAAACTGGATGCTAATTTTCACCGCTGAGGTTAATATACTTGCTTTTTTCCATGTTTACTTTTTTGTGTTTTCTAATTATCTGAAAATGCCGAATACAGAAGAAATTGGAGAGTGGTCGCTATTTTCCTCTTACAGTCGTTCAGAGATTCGACGCTGCTGTAAGGATTATCGTATCCTTTTTCTCATAATCAAAATGTTTTGATCCTCAAACAATCACTTTAGAACAAATGCTTTTAGAAGTTGCTTGAAATTAATGGCTTTAGGTTGGGTTCACAACCTGTGTAAAATTTGATACTGGGTTTACTATGCAACAATATTTTCTTACATTATGTTATTTTCAATCAATCTCGAAGAGGATGAGTGCGTTGTTTATGCATGTGCACGCTCATCTGCATGTCTCTGATTTACTCTAGGCTTCCTTTCCATGATGCGCATGCTGATGTACATTGATGTTGATACATTAGGTTCACTGTTTGTGGTTTTCCCATGTGCTGAAGCAGAACTGGGCAAGTCGTTCCTTCTGCAAAATTTCTAATATTTTTGGAATATTGCTTTAACCATTGATTGATTTTGAATCCGACTCTCCTTTCTCTTTTGGTCAGCTTTAGAAACTAATCAATCTTATCCTCAATCATCAGGGAAAGAGGATTGAGAATGGAGAATATCTCGCCCCAATTGGCTGCTTGACATTTGAAGGCAAATTTTCTTGGAACAAGAGATACTGGCCTTCATTTTTGAATATCTTTGCATCAAAATCGGCCCTTTGAAACCTTTGGAGAACACAGCAAGGTTAACAAGGATCCTTTCTTTGTCTAGTTTTACATCAGGAAATAGACGTTGCTCGAAGCAGAAGTGGGGGCACAGCTTTTTGTGCTGGTCCTACTTATTTTACTTGAAAATGCAGACTGATTCAATTATAGCAATCCTTCCAATGATGGTATGTATTCATCTACTTGATTGGAGCTAGATCTAGGCTTGTACATATATAGCTAGTAAACTTAACAATCGAAAGTGTAACGCCTCTCAAATGTTCTTTTCTTTGTAACAATATTGGAGTTTTGCATGTTGAAGATGAAGAATTTGATCTTAGCATAAGGTAACATCAACTAAAATCCGATATTAATCATGAAAATATATAAAACCTTTGAAAAATACATCTCTGAAGTAATTGAACATTGACGAAAACAGATATACAAGAGAGACAGAAACAAACCAAAAATATAAAATATATAACATAAGGCTTACTGCTTTTTGGCTGGCAATGAATGCATGTAGTTCAAGTTCCCATTGAAATAGTTTACAAGTATCTCTCTTGGTGGAAGGCATTCTTTGATGACTGGAATTTGAATAAAGTTCTGTGCCCATTAGATAAGCAATGGAAACCTTTCTGCATCAAACAATTTCATATCTCCAAGTTCTTCCAACAATTGAGCCAGCAGTGAGGAATACAGACTCCTAATGCCAAATGCAAATAGCCAATCTGTTCTCCGCCGAAGAATTTCTTTCCTTCAATGAGCTTTTCAAGAAATGCTAAGGATTCTGTGACTGATTCTATAGCTTTTCTCTTTTCTTCTCCTTCAGTATGACAGGCTTTCCAAGCACCAAACAGACACTGGTTTCAAAGAAATGGTCAAAAGACATTAGGTTAGAAGCTTAATTAGTTGTATGACTTAAAAAGATTTTATTGTAAGGTAAATTAACCGCTAGGGTAGTGCCCACCAAAATTTTGATGGCATTTCACTATTTTAGCACACTTTTATATGGGATAAACGACCATTTCAATCTATTTTTTGATTTAATATCTCAGTTTTTACTTTTTTTAAGTATCCTAAACCCTTGTGATAAGAGATTTTGTTAGATTAAATTTGTAATCAAGGTATCAAAGTGCGAGATCAAAAATTGAGGAAAACGGTCATTTATCCTTTTAAATGTTTACCTTGCCATCAGCAAATTTAGCCCAGAATCGAGCTATAGCTCTCTCGTGAGGATCTTCAGGCAGCATCAAAGGGGTCTTCTCCTTCCACATCTCGTCGATGCATTCAAGGATGAGAAGTGACTCTGCAACGGGTTTCTCACCATGATGAGAACGGGCACTTTTTTATGCACAGGATTGTAATTGAGAAGAATTGAGTCTTGTTTCTCAGGTCTCTTTCTTCTAAATATTCATATTGAATGCCTTTCAGTTTTAGAGACCATTACATTCTTGTGCAGAAAAGACTTGAATAGGAGTCGATCAGCTTCACTTCCGCCATTGTAATAAAGCCTTGATCAACTCAACTCAAGGACGGACTTGATAATATTTTGTTTTCAGAATATATATATATATATATAGTTTGAGTTTTAATCTCTTTCGACGAGCACGGCCAACCTAAATTGAATAAATGGAAGTCGTAAAAGATAGAGACAAATTTGATGCAACTAATTTATGGCCACAAAATAAAAATAATATCACAAATTTTCATATAATTAAATTTGATTTATTTATTTTTAATTATTCCCACACCTCTCCGTTCTCAAATTTGGGATAATATAGATTAAATTGATATAATATTTTATACAAACTAATGTAATCAGATATATGTTATTGTTTAATTGTTGTAATCTATATCGTTGTGTGTGTGTGTATATATATATATATAATTTATTTTACTCATATACATAACTATTTATGATTAAAAATACTCTTATTGATAAGGATTCAAAGTTGGCGTTTAATCTAAGTTATTTTGCACAAATTCACGAGTATAATTAATAAATAATAAAAAATTTTAATTTTAATTTTACATAGCTTTTAATTTTTCTGTGATACATTCTTATTTATTGTTTTCATATAAGTATTGGGATCTAATTTTTAATTTTTTTTTGTTAAATTTAATTGATAAATTGATAAATATAACAAGAAAAAAAAAAAAAAAGGACTCCTAACAGAAAAATTAAAAATACAACAACATAAGCACTTGGAGTTGAAAATAGTATGATTGTTAGCTACACATCCGATGGGAAAAATAATTATATTGTTAGTATAATCATCGTGTTATTTTTGAAACAATAATGGAATAATATAATGAGATTAAAAAAGAAAAAAAAAATATGTTGTCTAAATTTTCAAGATAAACGCCTTGGAGTATCTCACCTGAAATATTATTTTTTTTTGTTTTCTTACGTTTTGATTAACATTAGTCATGGTTTTGTTGTGTACGACTTTGCAATTCTTTGAATTTGCAACGTAAAATATACAAAATTATTATTATTGTTATTTCTCACATACCAAATTCTATCCAATTATATATACTAATTAATAAAAAAAAAAAATTGTGTTGCGACATTTTGAAATTAAGATATTTTACAAGATAAATATTTATATAAAAGATATTTTGCAAAATATTTATTTTTATATGATTTACACAAGATAAATTTGTAAAATAATATCGTATAATATATAAGATTGCATCTTAAATGTAAATGGATTTGTTAATTAAATGATAAATTTGTATTTTAAATTCAGTTAAATAGTCTAAAAATTATAATTTATAGTCAAGGGGATCATAACTCATGACAAGACCAAAAAAAAAAATATTACTCACATAAAGTAAATTTTCGTTTTATGCTAACATACTAGAAAGAAAGGCTTGCATATTTTGACACATACAATCCTTTTCCAATAATATCATATAACAAGATTTTCTCTAGATGGAGAAAATTAAAATTCTTGAAATTGAATCTGTTCAAATAGAGACTTGATTTATATTTAGGGTTAAAAATTAAAAATAAAAATAGTAAGCAATATGAATAAACTCATTTTATTCCGTCGATTCAAATCTGATTACTATCTAAAAGGAAGCATAAACCAAAACTGAAAGACTTTACTGCTTGTCGGCTGCCAAAGAACGCATGTAGCTCAAGCTCTGTGTGAAATACTTGACAAGTTTTTCTCTTTGGGGAAGGCATTCTTTAATGACTGGAATTTGTATGAAGTTATGTGCCCATTCTTTAAGAAATGGAAATTTCTGAGCATCAAGCAAATTCATGTCTCCTACTTCTTCAAATACATTAAGCCAATGAGGAATCCAACCCAATGCCAAATCCAAATATCCAATCTCTTCTCCACCAAAGAATTTCTTTCCTTCAATCTCCTTCTCAATAAAAGTAAAGGCTTCTGTTGCAGATTCTAAAGCTTTGATCTTTTCTTCTCCTTCAGTATGGCAGGCTTTCCACGCACCAAGTAGACACTGGTTTTAAAGTATACAAATTCAAAAGTTATTGGATTTAAGCTTATTGTGTATATCAAAACAGCTAGCTAGGTTTATGCCCACCAAAATTCATTAAAAAAATGACTTGTCTCATACACACAAAACACAAAAACTATGTAAGCTAGGTTTACTTTTGGAGAGTTCAGCCAAATGATTTGCAGTCGTTTCAGCGAACCAACTTCTTTTTCTTGTAGTGTATTCAAATTCGGAATAAATAAGAGGTTAAAGTTGTATTTGTGTTCTATCCATCTTCTTATCTTAATTTTAGACAACAAACCCAGCTAGAAATAATAGAGTTTTTATGTACCTTGTCATCAGCAAATTTAGCCCAGAACCTAGCCATGGCTCTCTCGTATGGATCTTCAGGCATCAGCAAATTAGATTTCTTCTCCTTCCACATCTCATCGATGTATTCCATGATAACAAGTGATTCAGCAATCGAGTTTCCATGGTGGAGGAGTACAGGCACTTTCTTATACACAGGATTGTGCTGGAGAAGAAGTTGACTCTTGTTTAGCAAATCTTTTTCTTCTATGTATTCATATTCAACGCCTTTCAGTTTCAGAACCCATTCGATTCTTGTGCAGAAAAGGCTTGAATAGGAGCCGATCACCTCCACTTCTGACATTATCGCATACAACAAAATTTTCAACCAAACTGATCAAGTTCTTGCAATAATTTTAGTTATATATGAATAATGGAATAGGATTTGAGTTTTCTTTCCTTAATCGTGACTGGTTGAATAAATCCAAGAAGACTTTATGGGATGTCTGAATTGGAAGAGATAAGGATGCAGATGACGGAAAGAGACAGAATAGTTTTCCCTTCAGTCTATTTGGTTTTAAAAAATTATTATTTAAATGAAAAATATTATAATAATAATTAATACATAATTTACTTATTAATTATATTTTTTTATTTTATTAATAAATGTTATTATATTATATAAATTCGTTTATAATCATTGTTTTTAAATTATTAAAAGTCTTATTAGATGAACCAGTCGCACCACCATCAACCATGTCATCATCATAATAGGGATGACCATTCAACACTAGGATGCTATGAGAATTAATTTTTAATTCTGTTTTTCTAATCATTCGTAATTATTTTTGGCCTTTCAAAATAAAGTATTATTTCAGTGAAATTGAAAGCCAAAGGTAAGGGATCATTTTTCAATTAGGAACATTTATCTAAAAAATATTAATAACTTTAAGAAACGATGTGATTATCAATAATTAATGGATGGGACTGTTTACATTCTTAATTTTTATTCTGAATATTTTTTTTTATTTTATACACTTATTTAATTGAATTTAAAAATTAATTTTTATTTTATACATCCTTGTAAATATTTAAATAATGCTTAATTAATTTTTTTACATTCATAAGAATATTTATAATACTTAATTTTAAGTTTAAACAGAATTTAAAATACTTTTTTGATATGATAATTAATCCAACAAATTACTTCAAAAGTTGTAAATAAATATTGTCATAATATGCCAATACTGTATGAATTTATAAATTATAGGAATAATTTATAAAATCAATAACGTTAAAAAATAACTTTTGATTATTTGAATGATCCTAAGTATCAATTTTTTTTTAAGAGTTAATTGTAAGAAACTATGTAAAAAACTAATGTAAATGAATATTTAATGGCTGTCAAAAATAATATATATTATATATTTAATTAAATTATTTTTAATAACAATGTATGTTAAAATATTTTTATAATAAATTTTTAATTAAAATATAAAAATTACAGCACAAATAAGAACATTCAATTAATACTAACTTTAAAATACATCTGTCTTCCCTTTGTAATTGGCCTAATTTTAAAAATAAAAACTGGCTAATATTATGCATGCATGGGTACCATTAAAATACCTTTTTGTTTTCATACTCAAAATTAGATAAATTATCATTTTTTTTTCCTATTTTTTAACTTAATATTTTATTACTCTTTAATTTTTTTGAAACCTATTTGATATTTATTTATTTTAATTTTATCATTAAAAAATTTAAATTAAATTGATTATGAAGGCAAATCTAAAAATTAAGGAGTATTACCATATATTAAATCAAAAAGGAGAAAAAAATAATAGTTTAGTCTCTATTTTTTAATATTAAAAATTCTCTTGACCCTTTTTCTGTGTTGTTTCAATTCTAGATTAATTGAAAATTCCTAAAAATGTTGAGACAAAATTTTGGGAGAAGAAGTTTTGAAGGATCTAAAATAGACTAAAAATAAATCAAAAAGCCTGAAAAAACTTAAAAATTAGAATAAAATCCTTGAAATTAAAGAATCTGAATGAAACAGCGAAGGAAAATTAGACTTAATATCAGAGTTGCTATTGGCTAAATGCATAGATATCAAATATTAATAAAAGAGATAAAAACAGTTTAGACTTCCTTCAAATGGGCTTTAAATTCCTTAGTCTGCAAATTCATTGCATCGGGCTACCATTGGTTTCGTACTTGAAATATCAACACATCAATTTTTTTATCATCACACCCCACTAATTTCACTACTACCCACAAAAATTAAAAAATTACAATATTTTATAAATTAATTTATATCGTATAAGTAGAATTTTTTTTTTTATTAATATATAATTAATTTATGAATAATTATTTATACACAATGTTTCTTAAATATTTAATCATATTGAAATGTTTTTCAATAAACTTGTTTTATGAGAAAATATAAATATTTTTTCTTCTCAAATATACATAGTGATATTTTTTGATTTTATTTTTTTAATTATTCCAACTATTAAATTGTTGAAAATTAAGATTTATTTTTTTATAAATTAATAAAAATAAATAAATATTAATTATATTATTATTTATGTTAATATAAAAAATTTATATTACATAAATATTTTGATGCTCTTTAAATACTTTTTATATTATATGTTTAATATAGTAGAGTGAGTGATAAAAATATATAATAAAAATATTTAAAAAATAAAAGTAAAATTTTATATTATTTTATAATTTATCATAAAAATTATTGATAGATATTTAAATACTACAGAATATTAAAAAGAATATTGAGTCTAAATAATTACAATTTGACTTTGTTTAGAATTTATATAATAAAAATATAAAAAATATTTTAATTTATAAAAGGCTTGATTTGAAATTATATAAATTAATTTATAAAGTATTATAATTTTTAAATATGTTAAAAATTTTCAACTCAAATATCATCTCTTTTTTATTAATCATATCATTTATTTATTAAATAAGTACTATAATATTATATGATTTAATTATTAATTTAATATAATTTATTGAGTTTATTTAATTAATAATATAAAATTTAATTTATTTAAATATAAATTAAATATTAAAATATAAATAAATAAAATTATTATTTAAATATTTATTTATTTAATTAATTATATTTTAAATAAATAAATAAATTTATAAAATTAAATTTAAATTTAACACGATTATTAATTATAATACGAATATAAATTAATTATTATTTATATTAAAATTTTTAAATTAAAATTTTTTTAATCTTGTCCCATAACGGCGTCTATTTAAATTGGCATCTCTATTTTTATAAAAGTCACCGAAAGCTTTTTAACAGTAAAATCGTTTGGGTTGACCGTTATTGACCGACAGAAACGTGTTAAATAACTAAAAATACCCCTCATTTATTGAAAGGAAAAGAATCTCAAACCCCAACTTAATCTCACACATATCTATCACCGCCCCTTTCTCACGCTTCCCCCACAAGCCCGCCGTCGCGATCTCTCTCCGTCACCGCCATCACCTCACTATCGTTAAGTAACCTCCAATGCACTAAGTCACGTATTGCTTGTCGACCATTCGTCGTTACCTCCAATGCACTAAGTGACGTATATCTCTCCGTCACCGCCATCACCTCACTATCGTTAACTAATAACCAAGTAACCTCCAATGCACTAAGTCACGTATTGCTTGTCGACCATTCGTCGTTACCAAGTTAGATTCGCTCACCGTCAAGCCGTCGGTTCCGCTAGCACTTGCAAGCCGCCGCCACCATCATCACGTCATCATCGTCGTCACCTGTTGCTCACACTAAAACATGACCCACCAGCCAAATTGTTAGCTTTTCAGTTCTTGATTTTGCGGGTTTGTGTAGTTTTATCTATTGTTACAAGAACTGAGTGGGTTCGAGCTCTTTGTGATATTTGTTATGTTCTAACCTCTTGCTCGCAATTGCATCATGGTCGATTCAGATTTCCTTTGTGGGGGTACTACAATTTGACCTTCAAGGTTGAGGATCGTAAAATTTAGTGCTTGTGGATTGGATTAAAGCGAAAATAATTTGGTGCTTGAGGCCAATTTAATTTTGAAGTTCTGGGTATGTTTATTGTTGTGGTATTTTTCTATAAAAGAGTTGATATTTAGGCTGTTGGAGCAGTGTTTGATTGTCTAAAAAAATTGAATTGAAGCAGTGAGAGCTGTTAGCTTTTTTATTTCATTTTTTTCCTGTAAATAACAACTCTTTGTTTTTTCTTGAAAACTAGATCAGAGACCTGCACCACTTTCTTGGTTTCTTTCTTGCTAACACTTTTTTTTTTTTTTTTATGCGCTAAGGTTCTTTGTGTCTGCATATGCGATTCTTTGTCCAAAAGGTTATTTTTCATTGAAAATATTTGTTTTGCTTTCCTGCCAATTGTGGACGCGTGGCTGCTTGTGTTTGCCTCACTTATATTTTTGCTTGAAATTAGCGATGGATTTAGTTGAGGGAAGATGAGTGAAAAAGATTTGGTTTTACCTTAATGCCCATTTCAATGACGGACAACTCAAATGATTTCTACTGCTTAGGGTACTTTCTGTGACTTTCCATAAAAGGTTCCACAAATTGTGATTACCTCAAACCCCAGGGAGGTATGTGAAAATACACCAATTAATTTAAATGAACAGGCTTTCCTCACCCCTATAAAACATTCCCCTACAAATGTCGCTGGGTCGGAGCCTTCACTTTTAACTTCAGTCTCTGCCTCACCCCACCCACCAATTCTCCAGCTTAAACAGCCGGATATTTTCTCGGGAAAATGATACAACCAGAAAATCGTTAATCCTGACATCGTACAGAGATATAGACCGTATGGCCGAAAAATAACATAAATTAACGATGGCAGAAGGTGATCTGTCTAAGAAAGTCGCTGATAGGTACCTGAAACGTGAAGTACTCGGTGAAGGTACTTATGGTGCCGTCTACAAAGCCATTGATACCAAGGTAAACCCTAGCCTTGTCTCTTCGTATACTGGGAATTTTTTTTTTTATTTTCCTATATTGTCTGTGATTTTGTCCAGCTAATTCAAAAGGGAGGAAAAAAAATTGAAAGTTGAAGGGTTTTTTATTTATTTTCGTTATTATATATGTTTTAGTTGATAGTGATTGAGCATTTTGTATGTTTTCCATTTAATTTGTGAAAAAGAATAGGACATTGTATGTTAAGTTATTTGGTTTATTGAAAAAAAAAAAAAAATTGTCTTTTCCTTGGCTCCCCAATTGGGCAAAAGGGTTTAATTTGATGTTAATTAACCAATTCCCGGAATCTTCACTGATAAAGTGATTGTAGTTTAATGTAATTTGTTTGTTTTGTCATGGGAAAGAGGCGCCTAATTATAGTTGTGTTGAATTCATTTGAAAAAAAAGTGAGTGTTGTAATCATGATAATATTTGTTTCTTTTACTAGCCTTTGTGAGTGAGTTATTTGAATTGTATGAAAACGCAATTGAATTATTGTTGAATTGCTTTTTTAATCTTAATGACAATTGAATAGTTTTTGAAAAATTAGTGTGTGGTGTGTGCAGACTGGACAGGCAGTTGCTATCAAGAAAATTCGGCTTGGGAAGCAAAAGGAGGGGGTGAATTTTACAGCACTAAGAGAAATTAAACTGCTGAAAGAACTTAAAAGCCCAAATATAATTGAGTTGATTGATGCATTCCCTCACAAGGGAAATTTGCATCTTGTGTT
>JAWDEX010000016.1:11349734-11363413 GCA_035221805.1 Trichilia hirta
AAATTGTTTGTTGGTTCTTTGAATCCCTTGACTTGACTGATTGTTTTGTGTTTGTTGCTTGTTTTGTCTTTTTGTTTAGTGTCATATATCTAAATATTTTATGCTGATGGATTCATTCTTGCCTTCCTGTTCTCTTCAAAATTTGGTTGCACATTTGTTGCTGAGATTACCTCGGCAGCATTTAAGCATTTACTGACATAATATATTAATTTGTTTCTTTATAAATAAATTGTTTATTTGGTCACCTGTTGTCATTTTATTGCTTTTTTAATTGTGGGCTGCTCTATTATCTTTTTTGTTTTCTTGAAGTGTTCGTTTATCAATCCAATATTATTATTTGAAGTCCAAAATGAATTGAACTCTAAAAGTGGTATTGATTTCTAAAATTGAACTTGAATCAGATTTGAACTAAGCTACATTTCTTTTTCATACTTGATGGAAGTGTAGCTTATTGTAGTGTGTTTTCTTCTGTGCTTTTCTGATTCTGAGTATGATACCATATCTGTGGCTAATAGCTTGACCACTCCTTGACCTCAATATAAGACATCATTGAATGAGGGGAACCTTATAGCTGATGGCATAAGCATCACAAATGCTATATTGTTATTGATGGGAAGTTAAGGCTATTTTAGCGTGTGCTCTGTCTTATACACTTTCATGTATCTGCTTCAGACTACTAACTGGCTTATCTCTCCTAGATCTCCAAATATGCGACATCTGTGTCAGGCACCTCTTATGTGTTTCTCTGACACTCTTATGTGTTTCTGCTGACACAAAAAAGTTTATCTTGGTTAAATATATTTGACATAAATAATTTGTTTTTGGTTTGTTTCATCTGATCAGTAGTGTTATATTTAATGTTTAATAGGGGACAAGTGACATTGATCAATTAGGTAAGATCTTTGCAGCCTTTGGGACTGCAACACCTTCTCAATGGCCAGATTTGGCTTATCTTCCTGATTATGTGGAATACCAATATGTTGCTGCACCCCCTTTGCGTTCATTATTTCCAACTGCTAGTGATGATGCTCTAGATCTGTTGTCAAAGATGTTTACTTATGACCCAAAAGCTAGAATTACAGCACATCAGGCATTAGAGCACAGGTTTGGAAATCTGTTCATTTGTGGTTTTTTGTTTACTGTTGGTTTCTCTTATCTCTTTTCTCTAATCCAGGTACTTCTCTTCTGCCCCACTGCCCACGGATCCGGACAAGCTTCCTAGACCTTCTGCTAAGCGGGTTTCTAGGCTTTCGGATTTCAACCCTCAGGAGGGTCCAACTGTACTTTCACCACAAAGAAAGTCAAGGAGAGTGATGCCACAACGTGAAGGATTTGATGGAAATGCTCGCCGGGTTGATAAAAATGAGGAGCATACAGGTGAAGCAAAGCTTGCTGATGGTGATATTGCTGGCAGGAATGAACTAGTGCCAATGTCAGTTGATTTTTCAATCTTTGCTTCAGGACCACCTAGTAGGCCTACAATTAACAGGTAAAGCAATAGCTATTGCTCACTCAGTTCTTAATGTTTACCCAAAAATGCATGAAGTGAATCAGATGTCTGAGAGATTATAATTTGCTGTCAAGATGGAGCTTTAGAGCTTGTATTGTACACTAAATTTTTATCTTAAGCTAAACTTAAAGTAGAATGCAGCATGGCCCATGGGCTATATAATCATTCTTATAGTATGAGCTATATTTATATCCCACATCCACGTTTTGTTTACCTTTACATAATTTTACATCTCAATTTCTTGAATATTTGAAAAAGCAAAGCTTTGTGTTGTTAAATTCTTAAAGTTGCCCTTAATGTTCTACTCTTTTCTTATTTTAGTTTAATTTCTTAGGTTTTAATGAAAGTAGATTGGGAAACCAAGAGCCTTTTTAATTAATGAAATGTACATAACAAAATGTTGCTAAAATATAATATTCAAACAAGATGCAAAAAGCTTCATAATAGTTGGAGTAATTTTTGCTCTTTGAATAAATGACTTTGAAATTTTGTTGGTTCGTTTCCTATATTGATTTTTTGTGCCAGAGTCTGGTTTCTTTGGTTGTTAGGTGACTTTGACCAGATTGAATTAATGATAGAACTTGAAGTGTGTACTAGTTTCATGTGAAATTAGTGACCAATATCAGACAGCGAAATACGGAAACAGTTAAAATTGTCAAATAATAATTAATTTGATTGTCCTAGGATGATCAGTTTTCAAGTATACAACTAATTTTGGTAAGTTAATTTCTGAAAGATTTGGAGTACCAAGGCCGTTCTGTAAATAAGCAAATAACCTGTTATTGCCTCCAATATTTAGGTGGTGCCTAACATTGTACATCTTTACTGAATTCATATAGGGATATAGCAAAGTATCAACTTTCTTGCTTGTATGTAGTTAAAGAGCATGTCCTTTGGCGTGATCTTTTTTCTCAATCATGAGACTTCATTTGGCCATACAATTTTCCATGGCATGATATATAAGAATATGCTATATTCTTTTAAGTAGGTTGCCTTCTACATGAGTAATAGATGTAGTTCATTGATTTTTTTTTTCCTTTGTCATCTGCAGCACTGACAGATCTCATCTGAAAAGGAAACTAGATCTTGAATTCCAACACCCTTAATAAGAATACAAATCAATGCCATGCATACCCACTTTGCATATTTGGTTGAGGGATGCGTTGCTGCAAGGCATATGTTTAGGAGGAATGCAATGCTTTTGGAGTTTGTTATATTTGTTCGGCTGTATCCAACTCATTTACTATATTTGTATACAAGCCCTTCATTGGCTATTACCTGGCAAGAAATAATTAGGAGGAAGCAATTTTAGTGAAGTTGAAGATCATTATTTTTGTGAGAACGAATTTGGGGCTAAAAGATAATTGTAAAGACAAAAAAGAAATGAAAAAATGGACTCTTCATTCAAAGGGAATGTGTAAATTAGCTGATGGATGGCCAAATTTTGTGGCATTTTAATTTTTGTTTTCTTTGAGAGTTGACAGTTGAGGATTATTGAATTGTTGCTTGTGAGTACTTGAGTTCCAATGTAAAAGGAAATATTATTACTTAACTGATTCTAACTTGCATATTACTAGGTTTAGACGCTGAAATTGTAGGCCGCTTTCTAATTTAATTTAGTTGGTGAAGTTTTATATGTTTTAAAATATGTTTCTTCTGGCCCCTTTCTTATGGCAATTTACCTTTGTAATTTTTTATGGGATTACATGAGTTCTTTATGTCAAGAATTTAAAATTTCTACCCAGTGTGCAATAAAGAGACTGTATTGGTATGGGTAAATTATGTTCGCAACTGGTAAGCCTAAAACGCTAAGTGTGCAGCAAATGACTTCAAAGTTGTGACCTAAATTTCAGACTTCTAACATTTTATATTGCAATGTTTATGTTTTCTGTTTCAGGTTTCATATTTTAAGTTGGAAGTTTTATGCTGTAGGTTGTAAAAGTGGCGTACTTTTTTTGAATAATATTGCATGGTAGCCAAGCCTATTTGATACAAGTGAAATGTAATTTTGTTAGTTGTTACCAATTCGAAACTGCTGTCGTCTGTTATGTATTGGATTGGTTATTCTGCATCCGTGTTTTCTTGTAAGTTTTTAATTTATAAAATTTTACAGCTCAAAATATTTTGACTGACATTGTAAGTTTTTCAAATAAAATATTGTAAAATACAGCAGAGCAATTATACACTCTGACTAGGCAACATACCTAATATAGATGAATTTAAACTTAATAAACTTAAAGGAGTTAGAAGTATGCCTATTTAAATTTAATCAATAGAAAAGTCTAAATATATTTCTATAATATAAACTGCTAATGTTGTTTGAGTATTGAATGGATAAAGTAATTGAATATTTGCTTAATATGCTTGCCTGATTCCTTTGGGTTTCATTTACTGTATACATGTTTGATATCCCCTTCCTTTAACAAGATACGCAAGAGAAATTTATGTACTTGAGTTAAAGTCACACTGTATATGTAAATCCCATTTTAGAAATATGGACATGTGCAGGAGATAACGACTGTGTGTGTATATTTTAAATGTCTTGCAAATCTTGCTGTAGAGAAGTGACCCGATTATGATTCTAGATTAGTCCTTTGGTGTTATTTTGTCGGTTGATCTTCATTAACGAGTTATGTAATGCAAATATATTCTTATCTAGATTATGTTATAGAGTAATTTCAGATTATGATATGATTGTTCTTCATACTGCAAAGTAATTGCTTTTGTCTTAATTTCTCTGGTTGCATGATTGATTTTTGTCAAAAACTCTTTATCTTGGAAAATCATTCTCAATAGATTTAAATGCTCGCATCTTTTGGTTACAAAGTGTCAGTGACTTCTTGTTTTCACCTTCAATTAGTAAAGAATTGAGTTCCTTTGAAGTGTAGTAATAGTTCAGCTTTGCTAAGCCATTTCTCGGGAATGGTAGACTTACTGATGCTTCTCTACCTAAACAATAAAGTAACAGCAATATCATGGACTTTTAGAGTTTATTGTATTATTAAAAAGGGCAAAACTATGGTACATATGAATGGATCACACAAATATAACTTTTTCATTGTAATTTTTAAGTTTCTTGTTGCATATTCTTAGTTTTCTGTTTCCTTGTGCGTATAACCGTTGTATTGTAGGAAGGATCGAATGCAAACATCCGTGTTTGAGAAATAGTCAAGAATTTCTTGAACTTTTAGTAGGCAGTCAAGAAACCCAATTAGTGATACTCGACTTTCTTGACGTTTTTCACCAAGTTCATGGGAGCTCTTCGTTATTTCCTGAATTTTACATACTTTAAGAAATGGAACAAACAATACGGGCGGTGTTGATAAATTACCCAAAAATAAAAATTAAATGCCAGTATGAATTATGGGTATTCATAAGCCTGAAAAAAATAATTTTGATAATAGGGTATCACATTTGTTTCTCTAAATTCTTATTATATGTATATTATAAGAAATTAATTACATATCATAAAAATTTAGTGAAAGTGTATTTATTCGCAGGCTATTAATTGTAGACAAACTATTGTTAGCTTTTATTTAACTTTAGCAGTAAAGTTATAAGAAAATATTTCGTAATATTAAATTTGGATAAAATTAACCTTCTTTTAACTACATTTGATATTTTAAGATTTATTTCATAATAGCAATAGTTTCAAAGTCACATCAGTTCAATTCCAAACATGCCAATCATCTCTTAGTCTGAAATGATTAGGTATTAGTTTAGTAACACATTAACAGTAGTAGCTCGATTTCAAAGCATTTACATTCCTCAATCTTAACTGCCGCGTGAAAAGGCCTGCCATACTAACGTTTATGAATCATAATATCTTCATTTGCTGCATTTTGGGATGCAGGGGTGGTATATTCTTTGAGTACGCTAGTAATACAGTAAGTAATGAAACGAGTTCTTTCTTTAGTTAGCTTGTATCACCAAATTTCATTATGTTTGAGTCTTTGAATTCTACTAGAAGGCGACAAAAAATAAACTTCAAAACACTATATTTGGTGGGATTATAGCATCGTCGATTCTCTCTGTCGCTTCCTTTGCCTAACCTAGAATGAGGCGGCATCTATTAGAGATAACACAAAAGGCAATTAGACTGCGAGAACGAAAATGGATTGCATGTTCGTACCGCCTACTCCCAATTCGTGCCAATGGTAATAATGAAAAATGATGAAGCTTGCACAATGAGGGCACAAATATTACCCAGCCAAGGACCCTGCAAAGGGGTTCTAAAAGGGTTAATGACAATTTTCTTTTTTACTTTTTGATCTAATATTTCGAGATCTCTATCTCTCTCTTTTTCAAATGCCTAGCACTTCTCGGTAATAAGAAATTTCATTTGATTAAGCTTATGATGTTAGGGAGGTGTTGGGTTTTTTGAAAAAAACAGGGGATCTCGAGGTATTAGATGAAAAAATAGTTATTTACCCCTTCTAAAATTGAATCATAGTAAAGAAGACTAATGTGAAGAACAAAGGCTTAAAAATAACACTCGGAATTCCTACCAAATAATAGGATCCAAGATTAATATATGCGCCAATCTTCTGCCATCGGCATCCTCTTGTAGTGCTTGAATCGCAATCAGAGGAGGAGAGAGCTTAAATAAACTACAATCAGAATTTTAACAATGAAGAATACCTGAAATAACACATTGAAGTCCATTCAAGAAGTTGGAAATTGCAAGAATTGGGACATGGAGGCTATTTAGTTCACCGCTTCATTTTCATTGCTATAAGCATAACCCCAGATGTTGCGTACCCAAATCAGCACTGATCCAACCGGAATTCCCTCAGTCACAGCTACCACCACCACAACGCCAACCGCTAATCGTGCTGCCTCCGAATGTCCTGCTCCTAATTCGTTTGAGACTCGTGTACTGCAATTACTAACACTTATTATATAGTAGTTTGATATACAGAGAACTGTCAAAAGAAAAAAATTTGTTAGTTATAAGGTTGAGTAATCAATGCCTTTAAGTTGATAGTTTTAATGTGCTGTTGGTTTAAATTGTAAGAAAAAGCAGTTTGGCATAGGACATGACCTTGTGGCACCGCTCAGTCCAAAAGGGATCTTGCAACAGTATTGAGGCCAGAAAAATTGGAGTGGATAAGCAAATCAACACAGAGCCCTAAATCCTAAATTGGAAAAAAAAATCTTAATATATCATAGACAAGAAAGAAACCTTATCGAAAGAATAACTTCTAAAATATTTCGTAAACACGTACTTTTATTTGGCTGTTATTCTTACGAGTCCAACAACATTGAAAATATGGGATGAGGCCTCGTTTGAAAACCCTTTCCAAGTTCTTCCACAAGAAGGTGAGAATTTAGTATAAATAGCCGATGACAACACAATAATTCAGAAAGAGATTGCATTTGCTAATGCAGCTCCTCCGCTTCCGAGACCACACTAGAACGCCAAAACCCAACATGCAAGAATGTGCAGTAACGTTGTAATTCCAGAGCTTAACACAGTGTTTAGAGTCTGCAAGAATCGGACCAGGCACGGAAGAATGGCATGCGAGAAAAAACTAAGGATCATGAAAGAAGCATAGAATCCTGCTTCTTCGGCAATTATAATGGGTTTGTGTTTGCTCAGATGAAAGAAAGAGGGGTGCTAACAAGGAAAAGAACAAACATGGCTCGTTGCAAGTGATACTTCTCTGCTCCATAGGATTGCTGTTCCCATATGTTAAAAACGGAATATATGAGAGGATGTTTGAATATTTTTCTGCCAGAAAAATGGAGTCATAATCTTTATCCATAACAAAAGACAACTTCATTTCAAGGTTAAACCTTGAATACATTATACTTTTGTTTCTTTTGATATGGATGAACCACGAGCAAAAGAGAGAATAAGCAGGAAAAACAACAGCATATAATATACGTGAAAATTAATTAAATTTACCAACAAGCTGAAACCAGTTAACAGTTGCAAAAGATGTAGCCACTGAAAATAAGCATAAAGACATTTCAATTTCCATGCAAGAGCTAATTTTAATTACATGTTTACATTTAATTTGTATTGGCGAAACAGGTAATGTGTATAGTATAGAAGTTCATCGCCGGTAAAAGATACCTGCGACCAATTTCTCCTGATTTTCTTGCCCTTTCCGAATTCTTTTGAAAATTAACAGGCTACTCTATTCATAGAAGTTGGCTGTTGCCTTCGGGATTGTTCAATCAGTTTTAGAATGGAAATTTATGGGGTTGAGTCTGAATACTAGTGTGTTTGTATTTACGGGCAACTTTTTATTATCACGTCAGTTTCTGAACCAACATTTTCCCTGGTGCAGAAGTTTTGTTATTTAATTTTTATTTTTTTAATTATTAATAAAAAATAATTAATCGGATCGGCAAATATCAGCCAAATTTTTGCATGCTGTTGATACCAAAAGTTTTAGCTGCATCGAACGCCATATAGGTTCATTGAAGTAGTTTATTCATTGGTACAAAATTTGTTAGAGGAAAATACAGTAAAAAATGCCAGTGTTTTAGTAGAAATACTCCGACGCTCAAGTCAGATATTGGGATATTTTTAGAGAGAGAAAAGGTGACAGTAAATTTATAGAATTTAGACATAAAGATAAAGAGTTTGAATCTTTCTTATTTGGTTCTTTTAATCTTTTATAAGTCAAGAGGCAAATAGGATGGTACCACCTATTTTTCTCTAGTCATTTGTTACATTTAATTTTGGAAGAGACGATTAATAATTACTTCTAGAATTACACATAATCTTAAAGTTGATGTAGACGATGGTGTTATTTGTCTCCCTTTAATTGCCTGTCATATTTAATTTTAATGTAGTAGATTAATGATTGATTTTGGACTTGCATGTGATTTTAGTTTCAAACACGTAGTTATCATGCAAATGAGGATATTACCACGTAATGTTAGAGAGTAATACATGTCCAACATGAACCCTTTGACTTTTCATATGCTTCGTAATAATCTTCACTTGATGATCATAATTTTGACCTTATTTGTCAGTATCCTACCCAAGAGAATGGTATTCAAATCATAGGATCGAGATCCTAGTCTTGGAACTAGGGATAAAATTTGCTCTCTATTACCATATTTAACTCTTAGATAGTTTTAATTCTTATGTTGTAATTAGTGTTTTAATCTTAAGATTAGAAATAAGATTGAACCTTCATTACCCTATTTAACTCTAATAATTTTAATTCTTATAATGTGATTAATGTCACAATTTCGGAGCTGATGATTTAACTAATTTAACTTGACAAAAATTATTAAAATTTTTTAAATAATGTGAAGTTGTTGATCTTTCGATTGTGGTGTTAGCATCTTAACCTTAGGATTAAGAGGATGACTCTAACCTCTGTAAAATAAGCATAATAAATTGTGCCCTTAGTTTTTGCCATTACAATCGCCCCTTAAAATGAAGTTTATTAAAAATTTTTGAGTTTTCTAATCTCGAAAGCTTCTATGACGCTCCTCTTTTTGCATTCTCGGCCATGCCAAATAGATAGTGCTGTGGGCTTTATTAACACTGTGTCGATCTTCTTGGGCCTTGTCGGTATAGCTTTTGATAAATACACCATTTTATATTTCGTCACGATAAACACATGTTGACTTTTAATTTATTGATCTTTAAAGATTGTTCCATTTCTCAAGAGCTGATTATTACAAACGATGTGGATAAATCTGAGCCTTCAATCCAATGGTCAGGATTTTAATGTGTCGTTTCTCACTTTCCCAACCCTTGCTTATAAATAAGACCTTTTTTTCTTCAATTTCAAACTTTTTGCAAAAGTCATTGGAAAGCTATGCCCGATTGAAGACTCACTCTTGCTATCAGAAATTTTTGTAACTTTCTAGTTTATTTTCAAGTTTTCCTCTAACAAGTGTTCAACTACTCTTTCTCTAATCATTTGTTGCAATATGCTTGGTATGAATTTCTTGGGTTCTTGTTTCTATACTATTACCATATGGCTGAGGTTTCAGATGTGTAAAAATTGCACTCTTATTGCATTTCTTGTGTTTGTATAAGGGTTCTGCATATTATAGTTTAAGGATTTTTGAGTATTTGTTAGGGTTTTTTTGGTTTGGTAATAATCTTCTTTAGCCTCTGAAATAATCTTCTCTATTGGTGTAAATTAACTGGATCTAATTAGAAAAAGCTCAGGGACTAGTCAAGTGAGAGCCAACTCGAAAGACAATATAGAACAAATAAATCTTGCTTAAAGGGTTGTTTTTGACATGAACATTTATAAAACGGATGACTTTCCTTGAACTGTAAATAATACTGACCTAGATCTGTGTAAAGGAAAAATTTTCAAATTCCAAAGAACATGTCTTAGAGGTCGTCAATCTAGAGAAATCCTAAGTAACCCTCTCGGTGGGAGTTGGCCTTTAATTGTATATACAATCATAGGATCTCATTCAAATCTTAGAACTATTCACAATTGGAAACCCCCTCTCTAATAAATTAATATCTACAAAATGTAAATAATAATTAATTAATAATAATATAATGATGATACAAGATGTCTATTGAGGAATTTTTTTTGAGCCCGTCCTTTTTATTCCCTGAGATTTTACAAGAGATGACCCAAAATTATTGACTCAATCCTGTATTTATTGCTTTAAAATTTTGAGGCAACTTTAACTTTATCTAATAAAAACGGAAGTTCTAAATGGGTAATTGAGGTTTATTTTTCAAGGTTTGACGGAACATCCCATCGCATTTAAAATTGAGAACACTATGCCCTATATATCATAAGCATTTATTGCACCACCCAATTTCGGTAGAAGATGATGGTGAAATGACCTGTTGATCACCAAAATTAGCTGTATACTATTAATCAGGCTCTTATTTTTTGATACTTACACGTGTTGAGGTCACTATAAGTATTGATTTTGCTGTGTTAAAGAGGACATTTTCATCTTTTGGTCTTTTTAGTGAACGAGTGCATATAAAATAAAAGAAGCCTTGACCTCCTACCCTTAACAAATTATCGAGCCGATAGTTCGAGTTCATAACGTCATAAATTATCTCTCCATTCTATTCTTTAATATACCTTTTACTTTTTAACCGGTCACTAATTTGAGCGTTGGAGTTTATATACTAGAAAGCTGATATTATTCTTAACTTTCATATTTAAATTCAGGTATAGTCTATGGGACTCTGATTTGAGGTAAGCTCGCACTTCTTCTGATCGTCTAGTCAGCGGCAATGATAAAATCTATGTGATGTGTTAAATTTTTTATCCCGAGAGAATTTAGGCATTAACAGTTGACACTGTTTATGAGAAACATATGAAAAATCTTAAACAAGAGCTACCAATAAATTCTGTGTACATATGGTTGGACATAATCACAACTATTTTTCTAAAAAATTACAGGCAAAAAGGGATGGGAACCTGTCTACTCTATGGACAAGAAAAATACCACCAAATCCTTTGACAAGAATGAACTACAAGATCATGCTATTGTACTACCTGTGAGTAAGGCAACTACCCGAAGGGCGTGAATCATTACAGCTAAGAATAAAGGTGAAAGAGTACAGGAGTAAACATATAGAGAATGACAAGAAGGGGTAGGCATTAGAACAAAGAAATAGGCAGCTAGAAAAGAAAACCTTGACGCTAAGGAATTTGTTACAAGAGCATCACAGTGAAGGAACATGTCAACCAATACCGGGAGCATCAAAGGCAGTTGTAGGTCACTCGTAACTTAAGGGCAACCTAAAGCCTTGATGGCCTACAACCATTGCGAAGGCATGAAATTCCCTTTTCACTATCGCACAAAAAGGAAAAAAGAAGATTAATGAGTTGTATAAAGACCCTAAAATAAATAACCATAGTGAGTAAAAAGTATCTGACACTGTTTATAGCCCTGGGATGAGCACGTAGATTGGCACTGAGCTGAAGTGCACTACTATACATTTGAGATCATAACTCAGTAAAATCAAGTCAGGGGACCACCATGCTTGCTCTGTCGTACCTTAAATAATGGACTCATAAGCCTTGGAGGCATGCATTAGAAAAGTGTTAGAAGAAGCTAGGGTTGGTATAAAGATAGACCCGAATCAAAGCCTAGGTGAACACTCTGAAGCTGAGAAATAAAGGGACTCTCTTTTCACCAAGGGGTTTCACTCGCCTCCGACAAAGAATTACTTATTCTTTTAGTATTTATTGCTAGAAGGATTTTTCTTCTCTGGATTAGAAATCCTAACTTTGGTTTACAAGTAATACCACAAAGAGCTTGACCTTGGATTTTTTTCTCAAAGTGTAGATGTATGCAATCTCAAAAACATTGGTTGACTCATCAAAATACTCCTACTATAATACACAAAGCTTGGTCAAGATCCTTCAACTATTCGGTATAAGTTGGTATAGAGGAATTTGAAAAATGGGTCAGCAAGCTTTTGAAGAAGGGCTTGAGTGATAATATCACTCTTAATAAAAATAAATCTTTATTAAAGACAATCTCTTTAAGAGGGAGTCAGCTCGATATTTTATTTTCCAGCAAAATTCTCATGAACACTAGTCTATCCACCTCATAGGCATCCCGATACAACGAAAGGTCTTGCTAACTAATTATTGAGGGGAACTAATTTGTCTCGTATTTGGTCTTGGGTCTGGAAAGAGGAACAGAATTGGTGGTAGACCTGTCTTCATTCGGGCTCATGGATGAACTTGACTCTGGGTTAACCTTTATGATATCCTGAGGCAATTGGCCCTGGAATGCGACTTTGACACTCCCACTGCTAGAACTCATTTTTTACAGACACATAACAGGTGGTCAGGATGATCAAGGCACAAGTTTAACATTTTTTTAAGGCTAATAGGCCCTGTTAGCCTCGAGTTTACAGTTTATCCTAAAGGGTTTAGATGCTGCGCCTATTTTTATGATCTTAGGACCCTGTTCGCCAACTCAAAATCATGCCTCAAGTGCTTCCACTTACTTTTAAAACAAAATTTTTTGATACATTCTTTTGTCGTGGACAAAAGTGTACACTGCATAATAATAATAGTAAAATATGCAAAAGAAGTAAAGAAAGAAGTCTTTACCGATTAACAGATACAGAAACGATAGCAGATAAGAACTAGGTGTCGTTGAAAATGAAGAAGGCAATAAATAATGAGCTCAAGAAAAGCAATTTGTTACAAAGGACAGGCGATATACAAAATAGAAGAAAATAGCAAATATGGGGTATTTATAGCAGGCCCAAAGACAACAGAATGGCACAACAAATCCCAAAACTTATCAGCTTGAGAGCCAAGATCTTGCCACATTTGTAGGAAATGATGGGACGCCCTAAAAAAACTTGCAAGCATAAATATGGCCATCCCCAGAATCACACGTGGCAGTGTTATGAAAAATGAAGAGGCACTGGCTTATCGTTATGCCTTTTTAAAAATACCAGGTTAGAGAGTGGTGCGCTTATAATAAGTGCGTTTGTTGGTAGCTTATAATTTATGTTGACATTTAAAAGCCCAAGTTAAACACCCTAGCCTGCATTAGAAAAGTAAGGTAAGTCGAAATTTTTATTCTCACTCTGTGACAGCAGAAATTTAGAAGACTTATGTTAAGAATTCTGAGCATGTCCTTCTCGTCTCGTGAGATTTCACAAGGGCGGCCCAAAATTATTGACCCAATCTCGTGCTTATTACTCCAAAATTTTAAGGTGACCTCAACTTTTTTTAGTAAAAATGGGAGACCTAGATGGATAATTGCGGTGCATTTTTCAAGGCTTGATTAAATGTCCTATCATATTTAAGATCAGGGACGTTGTGCCCTACATATCGCAAGCATTTATTACGCCAACCTATTTTGACAGAAGATAACGATGAAATGACCTGTTGATCGCCTAAATTAGTTGCATACTGTATAGTCGAACGTTCGTTCTCTAATGCTTACATGTGCTGAGACTACTATAAATACCGATTTTGCTGCATTAAAGATGACTTTTGGATTTTATTCCATTTTTTGACCTTTCTAGTGAACGAGTGCATATAAAATAAGAGAAGTCTTGACCCCCACCCTTAACAAATTACCAAGCCGACAATCGGAGTCGGTAAATATCAGAAACTCTCTCTCCTTTCTATTTTTTAATACACTCTTTACTCTTTGATTAGTTACCAATTTAAGTATCGGAGTTATACACTGCAAAGTTGGCATTACTTTTAGTTTTCAT
>JAWDEX010000016.1:11420656-11438880 GCA_035221805.1 Trichilia hirta
GGTCATATCATACATATTCAAAAACTAAATAATTAAATAGAATGACATGAAATTCAGGGCATTATGAGGTCTGCATGACGAGGTTAATTTAATTAGTTACTTGTATCATTAAGAAATGAATGATTCTAATGAAAATCTTTAAACCAATTACTTTAGTCCATAGCTCTTTGCCACATCAATTAATTTTAGACTTCATGCACCACATGAAGTCATTGACTAATAAAATTCTGGCAAATTATTCCTATGTCTAATCTAAAATTTCAGTAGCATCAATATCTACAGCTAAGCAATAGTCTTTGTAACTTATTGCTCTCACAATCCCTTTTTCACAACCAAGTATTCCTTTTTTTCTAGACGTTAAGATATTAATACAAGAGAATGGTATTGCTTGAAAAGGTTAAAAATTATCAGCTTAATAAGTTGGCCATTCAATTATGCAATTTACCTGAAGCACTTTCTTGAAGAAGGGATTCATCTGTTTTCCGAAAACCTACATTACAAAAAAAGAAACGGAAACAAAATAGAAAGCTCGAATAACAAACAAGAAAGTAATAAAAATAATGTTGAATGAAATACTCGACATATCTAACGACTAACAAGGCAAAATTAAGAAACACAAGTATCTCAAAATGAGAAAGTCGAACTTTTACCATCAAGTACGGCCTTTTTAGCAGCTTTGACATCCAACTGCAACATTATAAAAATAATATGAGACATAAAACCAAAATTTAAACACTAGCAAGCACTTGGCTTCAGTAACAAAACTAGACCAAGCAAACACACCAACTCACGTGGTAAGCCAGCTGAAATAACATTAGCGTGTAAACTTTTCTGAGCATACTCAGCAGCCAAACGACCTCCATGTCCGTCGTATATCGCAAAATGTGCACATCTATTCGCAAATTAACCAAACGAAAATTCAAAATTTAAGAAAACTGTTTCAGTTCTAGAAACTGGAAAAAAAATACAAAATGCAAAAAAAAAAAAAAAAAAACACCTCAATTTTCCAGGAGAATCTATGTAGTCATCGAGCATGAGAACCCAAGCATCTTCCATGGTGTGTCTTGAGCCCTTATCTTCGGCCGCATCGGCTTCAATTTGAACGAATTCATTTCGCTCCTTCACAACTCTTCGGTATTCTTGAACTTTTTCCGATTTTGATTTTTTGATGACCAAATTGGAGTCGTCAAAGTCACCTTCGCGCTTCTGTTGCTGTTGAGCTTGAGTCTCGCTTCCACTCATACTGCCTTTTTCAATAAACGAAAAAGGCATATCTGGATTTTAATAGATCCTCAACCACACCGAAACAGAACCTTTTGGAAACAGTATGTTTGGGAGAGGGGGGAAACTTAAGCCCAGACTGGGATAGAGTCGAGTTATACCAGTGTTTTTCCTATAGAAGCCGACATTCTGTGTTTGACATTTAGATAGAGATATTTTAAAAAATACTTTTATATTTTCATTTCACTATAATATATATTATAAATTATTATATTAAAAATGGAATGAAAAATATTTTTTATATATCTTTTTTAAAATGACAATTATCCCTATCTTATATTTTATGATTTATTTTTTTTTAAATTTAAGTGGTGTAACAAATATCTTTGTAAAGTTAACTTCTTTAATTTTTTATCCTTTTTTAATGTACTAATTATTGTCATCTTAATCTTTATAAAAACTTAAAAAATTTAAATTATAATTTATAAAAATATTCGCCTTCTTTAATACATAAATTTTATTAATTAAATTTAATGTATTTTATAATTTATAAAAATTTTCTCCTTCTTTTTTAATGTATTTTATCTAAATTTTCATAAAATTCTATATATTTTTTAATTTTTATATTTTTCTAAAAGTTAAAGATACCATAATTATTAAATCGTAAAAAAATAAAAAATTAAAAATATTTGTCACAACTTTTAAATTTTAAAAATTTATCATAAAATATAAAATAATATTTGTCATTTAAAAAGACAATAAAGGCTTTTGGCTTTTCGCCTTTATTCGTAAAACAATATCACAATCAACTATAAAAGTTTTAACTAAGTCAATTATTTCATTAATAAAAACAAAAATTTCTATACCTTCAATTATCTTTATTTAACATATAATATATTTAACTAAACTTTTACTTGTTAGTACATATTTATGCATATCTAAGATAAATTATATGTTAAACAAACATAATTAACAGTATAAAAAGGTTTTACATTTTAATTAATAAAATAATTGACTAAATTAAAAAATTTTCTAGTTTATTGCTACGTTATGCATAATTTTATAACAAATTATTACTTTTTAATACATTTTATATTGCATTAACATATTGCTATTCTTAGAATAGAATAATAAATATACCCCGCAATTTTATTATAAAATAGTCCAAAATTCCACTTCAACTTTTCAAAGGAATGTACTAAATTTATTCCCATGCGAAGGATCCAATGGAGAAACTCAAGCTCATGCCTCTCTAAATGGCATGGGCATACCAACAATCCTGTCAAAGGTTTGGTTGTTTTTCGGTAACGGGCACTTGCATTCCAGACATTATTATCAGATCTATCTAAATAAAAGATTTGTTTTACTCCTCCGGATTGGGAAAATAATAAATAAACTGGCAAAAAAACAAAGATAACAAGGATATAGTTCATCCAAATAACCGATTTACACTCCCTTCTAAATTGAGAACAAAAACTTTAAAAAGAAAAAAAAACAAAGGATATAGTTCAGCAGAAAAATTAGCACCATGTAATGATGAGTTACAGATTTATTGACATTGATTTTATGAGTGCCCATATTTCCCCTCAAAAGAAAAATGCTAAGTAAGACCTATGAATGTAGTGCTAGTCAGATTAGCGCTAAAATCATTTTACAAAAGTTTTCATACATGCCGCTACACAGTGAAAACGAAGCATCTCATCTACTTGATATGGATTTGTACATATACCCTGTTCTGCGATGAGATGAAGCTCAAAAACCCAACTTCTTCTAGGATTATTGAGAGCACTGTTTGCTGTTCGAGTTATGATTAGGCTACATAGTTTTACAATTACCCAGTGAAAATTTTACTACCGGAACAGCTCATGTTGTGGATTCACCTTCCCTTTTAAGCAACTCCTACACAAGATCAAATGAAATAAATATTCACATCAGTATTTCCAAGCATACCAAAATGTCGACTATACATGAGTAAAGATGTCAGAAAAGAAGCTTTCTCAAACAGAGTACTACAATGGTTCTTCCTCTTTATTCTCTTCTGAGTATTTTTACTTATGATTTCCAGCTACACCTACAGTCAAACTTAAATGCTGGAAATTAAAATGTACATGTTGATCATATCTTGGCCTCAAGCTCAATACAACCTATTTTGATAGTGCAAATTTAACAAAAATAGGGCTTCCACTGTTACAAAATCAATTATCAATCTTAGAAACAATTATTGTTTCACTGCCTTGCATTTTCTTTTTTATATGAAACTTGAAAGGATAAATTGAACTAAGAATGCATTGATAATCTGCTATGCCATTCCCTCCCAAGGTTAATTCTAATTTTCTGAAATTCGACAAATCTCTCCTCCCATCAATCCATCACAACAAGACACATTCACACCTTAAAATCTACCTTTTACCTTGACAGTGAGAAATCACTCTGGTCAGATTAAGAGAGGAAATGATGTTTAAAACTTTTAACACCTCAACTTAATATTAATGCAACTGTGAAACAACTTAAATTTTCTGCTTCAGATACTGTATTGTATGGGGACAAAAATACCCCGAGAGAAAAACAATTACCGACTCCTTCCTCTATAACTCAATTATAAGTGCAAGAGTACATGATAGAGTGGATAAATGCTTCAACATGCTAGTCCTAATTATTGAGAATAAACTTATATTTGATTAATTTAACTAATTGATCATAATTAGCTTATGCAAGTGTCCTAGATTATAAATGCACATGTTCCTCAAATTGTACATGTTAGCAAGCAGTCACAGAATATTTTACCGATTTGGTAGCAGCAATTGACAATCTTTGCCTCTCTTTCTTCTCACGGAAGCATTCTCCGCACCAGCTAGAGAAATCCTTCTGATACCTCTTCATCTCTCTAAAGACTGAACTGTGGACAGAAAAATAAACTTTTGAGATAAGAATCACTTCAGGTAAAAAAAAAAAAGAAAAGAAAAGAAAAACCCTGACACTAGCAAATACTACTACTACGAAAATAAGAATAAAGGACACCTGGGGTACTACTTTTTTGATACGAGTATAAATATTCTTGATATGAGTAAGAGAACTGGGGTGCACGATACATCCCAGTACTCCAGTGCAATTGATATTATTTGGGGATCAGAGAGAGAGAGAGACAGAGAGAGGAAATGAGGCTGATACAGATCAAAATCTTCTTGCACCAAATTTTTTTTAATAACATGCAGTACATGTTAGTAACCTTGAAGCTACTCCCTAGGATGCTGCATTCCTAGTCGGAGCTGAATCTTATGTACTCATTAGACAATTGCCCAAAGCCCAAAGCAAATCGAATCTATTTGAAGATCTCAACAGGATACTATTTGAACTCGACATTTTTGTACTATATTAGCCCAGTTCAACTAAATGTTCATCAGTCGTAGTTAACATATTTTGAACTTCATCCCTCTTTAAACTAAATATGTGGCACGATATGCAGCCATGGGTTCTGACAAACTCCAAAGTCTACTCCAATCAATTTAAAGGCTCACCAAGAGTTGCCAATATATATAGCGCACAACATACAGTCTGCCAAATTAGGAACCACCAAAAACGTTAAAATGCAGCCTACAGTATGTATCATCTACTTACACTTTAAAATTCCACGAAATGATCATCTAATTATGCAATTTCAATGACCAAAAGCTTATTCATTAAGAATATCACGTGAAATGGGTCCGACTTCATATTAAGAGTTACACTCAAATAGTTAAACTTATTGACTCAATATGATACTCAAACACTGACAAGTCAAATGACCCTCTCAAATATTTCTTAGGGGGAAAAGGCAACGGCTTTTGGGTTGGAATTAGAAGATTTTTCCCATCACAAAAATTGAACTGAGAGGATACTCACTGCTTTATAGGTTAGAACAATTAAGAACAGATCAAATTTAGTAAGCATTATCAAGAATGGTTTCAAAGCTGCGAACATTACATTCAATGCTTCTGGCTTCACTATTAGTTCTCAATAACATGCAGGCTGCCCTTTCAACATATTATTTTTAATCAAAGTGATCAATAGACAGAAGACAAGAAATGGAGAAAGTTTCATCACTAAAAAAGAGACAAAGAACCATTTCAGATAGCAATAATGAAAATGCTTGTTGATTAATGGCTATAGGAGTCAAAACAGAGAACAAATTCTTTTAATCTAAAAATTGCAGTATATAGAGAGAGGGAGAGAGCAAAACCCTAAATCATACCCCTTATTTGATGTACATATAAATGAATCAATTATTTTTAACATGAAGTCTGAGAACCTGAATACTAATTCAAAGCGTTTTAAATAGAAAAACAAAGTGCAAGAAATAGCTTGTACCTTCTGCACCACAAAAGTAAATTGATCCTATGACCCGATGTCGTGGCTCTAGCACCATGGCGGTGGCGACCACGATGAAGAACAGCTCGCCCAGGGACATGGGAGTAATCAAAGGTCTCCTGCTTTGAGCAAATTTTCCATCAAAAAAAGGGTAAAACCATTGGAAACTCTATTCAATTTATGGATAAATAACCATTTACATAAGTACATGTGAAAAGTGCACACACAGAGTCAAAATACATATTATGGAATAAGGAAATCAGAAATAGCAACAAAAAGAATACTCTAGCATTGCCACAAATATTTTTGATTTAATAGTATACCACCACCCTCATCATTATTAACTTGATGTTTAACTTGAAATACTTATGCTGAGTGGTCCATAGATCATTATCTGTCATGACTGGTAACAAATATATTTTGACAAGAAACAAATACCACACCAAAAATGAAAATGCCTACCATACATAGAGCATTAAACACCAACAGTGCTGAAAGTTAGAAAAATTAATGCTCCACAATGCCAATTAAGCACCACAGCTCTCCTACTCGTATAATGCATATCATCAAGTGTCGGTGAACAATCACTCACATGTGCCCAGAAGTTGACTAACTTAGTGTTAAAAACTCTTCTGGTTATGGACTTCAAGCTCTTCTAGTGGATAAGATGCAAGGCCAACGAAACAGCATAAATTACCTAAAACATGAATAGCTTATCCATAATCAGTTTGACTCAGGAGCTCTTTTATCCATCATCAACTACTTTAACAGGCAGGAGTTGAACTCTTACTTCATCTTATTGAGATAATCCTAAAAATATGATTATTACTTAACCTGATAACCACACTTCTATCCAAAGTCAGGTATACGGTCCATTATTTTCACCATTTATTTCATTCTTGGTTACAGGAAATGGTTTTCCTAAGGACGGAGTAAGTGCTGCTCTGTTCTTAAGAGCAAATCCTTTGAATAGAAGGCACTCAGTTAGTAGAAACAAACAAACTACTTAGGATTTCAAACCTTATTCAATAATTTTTTTACTCTCAGGCCACAAAGCGTATTAAGCTGCAGTTGTGATTGTCATAGACCGTTAGCATCTCCTATGTCGATGGCATACGCAGTATCTGTATATTTTCTCAGTCTATTAGACCAGATGACAGTATACATCTTTATTTGGGGGGAGGGAGGATTGGAACAGATGATAATAATGACATAATTACATATGTAAGTCAATAATAGCATTAAACATTTTTCACAAGATAAAATTATAGTAAAAAAAAAAAAACAGTTCGGCTGTCCGTAAAGGAAATCAAGGATCTTAGACAACAAAATTTAGAATATAAAATTAGGCATAGAAAATGATAGCACATCCAGTACATGTATTGATATCAGTATGCTTAAATGTTAGCTATGACCAAGAGTACCAAACTGTTTAAATATTGTTACACCACAAAACCTAACATACCTCAGGCTCACTTCCCGTATTTACATGTTTTTCACATCTTGTTCCCCGAAAAAATAATTCTCCACCAGTAAATTGCTTACCCAAGCATACATTCAACGTTACTTCTGAGTCATCGACATGAAAGCCTACAATGTAAGACATTGGTTATAGACCATACGACTTTGAAGTGAAATCAAATAAAGGATAGAATGCTGTTAAACATAACTTCTAGGTGTAGAGAGTTAAAATCACCCATATGGGGTACAGAAACTCCCAAGAAAAACCCAGAATTTAATGCTCATTCAAGTGATGAATAGAAATCCACAGCTAACATTACTCTAGCAGCCTATGATAGAATACATTTTGCAACTCAGTTTAGTATATTATACCCTGTTCCATACACTTACAAGTATATTATAAACATTAAAAGATGCAAAATCCAGTGCAATAAGTAGGCAGAGATGTAGTATCAGAAAGAATGCATAAAGAAAGCACCCACCAAGATCAACATCCCTATCTTTACCATACTCCACAACAAAACCATGATGGGAGTCGAGAGTTGATCCACCAATCTCCGCAAAGAAAACTGTACAAAACAGAATAATTTAATCAGTAAAATTTTAAAAAGTTGTATAAGCACTACTGCTATCTTCTGTTAGGAAATGAGACTAGATACATTCATTTTGAGAACTTAAATCCTACTGTTGGGTCTGGGTTAAGTGGTAACTTAATGTAGAACCAAAGCCAATTTTGATTAAGACATCTTGCATTCAAATCCCCTCAGCATGCATCAATGAAATTATAATAAGTTGTATTTATGTTTTTTGTTATGTTTATCGAGGCTGTGTTTAGTTCAATAAGTACACGTGAAAGGAAAGGTTAGAATTCAAACATCATTGTTAGGCTCTCCAACGGCTTAAGCTTTTGGGTGAAGTAGTTAACTAATATTTATGAGGGTAAACGCTTACCTTTAGATAGAGGACGAATAAAACTCTCCATAAGCTTATCAAGCATGGTTTCAAGACCAAAATCATCAAGTACAGCACCATACTTATTCATTGTATTTGGTCTCATGATTCGAAAGTTCGATTGATTAACCCACTTCTCAAAGTTTGCAACCTACACAATGAAAGTAACGTCCTAAGAAAATATAAAGGAAAAATTACAAGGAAAGGTAGACATACCTTTGAAGAAGAGAAACAGATAGACTTGCCTCAGCTAACACTAATTCACAGAAGCGTGGCTGAAGCATCTCAAAAGTAAACACACCCGGAGAGGGTTCTGAAATTATACTTCTAAAGCTTTCCTCTGTGTTATCACTGATTGCTTTGAGAAATGGAGGAACAAAGAAGTTTGCAGGGTGCATGGTGTATAACTCTCGATGTAGAGGCTAAAAAAAATGGAAAAGCAATGATAATCATATCGTTTCTCCTTCAAAAGGTAAAAGAAGGCAATTAATGATCAAAGAGTCAACATGTGTGATACCTGATAATTTGATATTATCTTCTGTCGGTATTCCCTATGTCTCAAAGCCTAATCCATGAATTATAAATTAAATGAGACAATGTAATTGCAGAAGTTGGTTAAATTGAAATAAACATGAATATTTCCAAAAAGAATGGCTAACTGATTTAAAAATTATGAATTTATTTAGAGAAAACAAATTAAGAAGCTTTGAGGCAATGTATAAATCTGCTTGTTTAGGGCAGAAAAACTAGAAATAAATCCAAGGTTAAAGCAGACACTAATTTGACTAGATTTTTTGAACAGAAGACTCATCAGAGCAATCTAATGAAGATATATGTAAGGGTTACGTAAAAGACTCTTCACAAATGCTGCACGATGGCACACAACGGCAATAACATAAAAATTAGTTAAATGGCAACTAAATTACTGTACAATCAAATTAATGAGAAACCAATTCCAAGTGAATTGACTACTACGCTAAGACCCCATTAACTATTAGCTTTAGTATTAAACTTTTAGCACAGCATTGCTCTCTTTAATATAAAATTTTAGGTTACATCTTTGACAACAGAATCTCCCCGCTTCAATATCTAAAGAGATTGCATTTGAGTAAATGAATCAACTTAAGAGTAAGAAACGTCGTTAGGCCCTATTAGATCATATACATTATTAACTTTATATGTTGATGTTTCACGAATTTGAGATTTATTTAAAAATGAAACGCGTTACTAGAACCATGTTCACATTAAGCATTGATAATCAAATCAAATTGTATATCAGAAACACATTTATTTAGTAACTTGTTCAGAAGGCTAGTTGAAGTCCTACCATATTATGAATATCTTACTACAATAATAAAAAAAAGTAAAATGTACTATTCTTACATTATGAAAATTTACCACGTGTATAATTCCACAATTGATCCAGGTACTATTACCTACGGGTCATCTCTTTCTAAAACACTAGGCTTTTCCGGTAGAGAAAAGAATTGGAGGGTATTTTTGTAACATCACTCCTAATAATATGTCCGTTAGGAATGAAAGGAGGTAATGGACGCGAACCAAGGCCAAACCCTAATCAGAATTTCGAAACATTCTTCCAATTATATCCCATGTTTAATTTCCTAAAAAATATTGCACGCCAAAAATTCTACGAAATCGTATAGCATTTTGAAAATAGAAATTCTTTTTTTTTTTTCCCCGCAAAATCGTAGCAAAAGAAAAGAAAAAAGTTATCAGTCAAGAAAAAAGAAAAAGAGAAAGAAATCCTAATTTTCACATACTCTGGTCCTCTCCCCTTGAGGCAAGTACTTCAACAGAATCTCTCTCATGAAATTCACCTTTTCATCTCTGCTCACACCAAGCATAATCGGAGGCAAGTACCTTTCCAGAGAGCTAAAAATTGACGGAGTAAACTCCAGTTGCAGATCTTCGTAGCTCTCCGGCTTGTGGTCCTTGTTAGGGTTAAGCCTCAGCCTCTGGTTTTGGTTCGGCGTGACCGAGGCAACCGTATGCGACTGTCTCTGGCTCAAATCTCCCGAAACGAGTCCGTTTTTTACATCACCGGTAACCGGAGTTCTGTCCCGCCGATCCCCGGAGGACATGGTGAGAAGCAGAGAAGGAAATTCAGAGAAATTTAGGTTTTGGATGGAGCATTTGTCAAATGCTTGAATAAATGGAGTTCAAGATTGGAATTTTAAGCAGAATTAGGGTTGGGAGGGTTTGTTTTTAGCAGAGACGTGAAGATGGTGCCTTGTTGCAGTTAGGGTTTCGTAAAAAGAGAACGGGTAGTTTTTGCAAGGATGTTATTTTTTAAATTATTATAATTTCCTCGGGTTTTAGCAAGCACGCGATATACTGAAGCGTGAGCGCGTAGCTGTAAGCGTACGATTAGCGCGTGTATGAGTTGCGCAATTTAGAAGCGGCAGGAATTTTACGATAGTTTGCCAACGCTTGACAGATAGGACAATTTAGTTAAAGAATGAAGCAGGAGCAATCATGCAAATTGTGGTGTAATCTTAAAATTTTAAGATACAATTTCTCGATTAAAAAATAAAAATTAATATTCATTTAATAAACATTTATAAATATTTAAATAGTATTAATCAAATTTTTTATTTTATATATATTGTAATTTGTATACATCATATAAATATTTAGATCATCTAATTTTTTAGACAATTAAATCAATAATATACTGCCATAAAATTTTGTTCGTTAATTTTATGTATTAATAGAATTGCTTTTAATATTTGAGGAATCTTTTTTAAAATATTATACCAAAAAAATATCTTTTAACCAATTAAATCTTTTAAATATTATTTTTTACGTACATTAATACTAAAAATTTATATTTAAAATAAAAAACTTTAAATAAATATATTTAATAAATGTTAAAAATCATATTTTTTTAAAATTTCGTAATAATTTTTTATTTGAAATATAGTTATGCTGTTTCGATTGTCCTGTAAAATTTAATTAAATAAAAATTAGAAAAAATATAAAAAATAAAAATCAACAGTAAATGTGGACGTACGCTAGAGTTGCCTTCTTTGGAGTGATCATTTGGACGTTTGAAAATATAAATATAAATTAATAATAATTATCGTTCACGCTTTAAATTTTATATAGTTTTCTTTAGAATAATATAATTTATTATATCTCATAGGATCATTTGGTGCTTTTCCCCGTATCTATTGATAATCTTCAAATCTAACCCAAATTTATTTTAATTCATCGACACTCCCTCGTGCCAATGCCTTGACATTAGTTGTTCTGCAAATTATTTGGTTCTTCTCACCTTCTGCTGTCAGTTATTGTTTCATCTGTCATTCGCTATAAAAAAAGAAAGTGTTGAGACCTCCGGCAGATACTGTGGAGGCAATTGGGTGAGCAAAGAAGTATGAGTTAAACCTTCTATTCTTAATAGAGAAATTTAGTTAATAGTCAATTATTTAATTTTGAACTTAAACTAATTTTATACTTAAATTTTAGGTTTATTAGTGTGTGTGATACTTGCAAGTGTTTTTATTTGTATTCATTTTTTTAGCATTTATATTTATCATTTTTATTATATTAAATACTTGATTATTTATTTATTTTTTCATTTTATGATAAAAATTGTTTAATATGTTGATGTTTTAATAATAAAATTTTAAAAAACAAATAAAATTATTAACTAATAATTATTTAATAATTAAATTATATTAAAATTTTAAGAATTTTTTAATTTAATTATGTTGCTAATACATTATTAAATAGATAAATAGATAGTTAAATATGTGCTTAATTTAATAATAAAATTAAATTAAACTTAAATAACCTAAATTATTAAAACGTACAATTATATTGTAAATAAACAGAATATTTGTCCGAAACAAAAATGATGAATTCCTTTAGATCATCAATTTCATGTCACGAGCAAACAAGACATTAAAATTCCTTTCTACATTTCTTTCTATTTCTTTTTTTCTTTTCTTTCTCTTTTCCTTTCTTTTCTTTAATACAACACACCATAAATATAACTATATATCATGAACAAAAGTTATTATTATATGAAATATTCGTTTACTAGTGATTTTTTAATATTTTATAAAACTAAAAATTTTATTGACGACTATTTTTAATGTTATAAATATTATGTATGAATTTATTAATTATCAAAATTGATGGCTCGCCTATTATTATTGATATTTTATAGATTTGTATGTTAATCTTATCTTCTTCTTTTTTTTTAATTTGAAATTTTGACTTTGATAAAACTTTTCAAAATTTTTAAATTGCATTAAAATGAGATGTGTTTAATATCGCGGACTCTTCTATCATGTCCATTATAAACATGCACTTACTCATAATTTGCATAGAATTAAGAGTTAAACTTAAGATCAAATCTAAGATCTCCAAAATCAAAGATTACATCACATTACCAGTTCAATTGCATCCTTGAGCCGTTAATTTTATCTTTGTAGATAAATAGATAGATTCATCTCCCACCTCAAAGCTTGCAGGCAAGTTATAAGCCAAATCCTAAGAAGTTTTTTTCATATATATTTAATTTATAAATTATTATTATTATTATTATTGAGGTCTTGTGTTGAGCTTTAAAATTAAATTAAAAAAATATTTAATAACATTAATTTTTAATAATATTCTCTTATTTTCACATAAAAATTTGACATCTAAATCTTTTATCACATGACAACTTAAAAGCTATCTTATCATAATATTAAACAAAGTCAAAATATCATCACAGATTAATGTTGTTGACAAAACAAATAAATTAGAATTACAAAATAATATATTTTTATTTTTTATATTATTATCAATTATTAACATAGTAAATATTAAAAAAGTATGAATAATTTAATAGGAGTAATTCTAATCATTCTAGAAATTTTATCTTAAATAAAATTTATTAAATAGTGAAAATATATAATAAATAATTGTGAAATTTAAAAAAAATTTATCATATAATAAATATATATTAACTCACTTCTCATATTTTTTGAATTTTATTTTAGAATATAAAATTTAAGATAAATAGTATGATTGAATTTCACGTAGTGCAATGCTAAACATAGTTGCCTGTTCAAGGACTGTGTTCAGTTGTTGCTTCTTCACATAACACGTGTCCTATTCTTCTTTGAATATTGAGGTGTTTGCATTGTATCAAACTCGGTTCCCATGTTCAATATTTCCAAATTAGAAAAAATATATTTAAGAAAAAAAAGCCCACGAAGAGCTATAAATATAAAATTTATCTCCATAAATAACTCAAAAAATTTATATAATAATTAATAAATTTTCGTTTTATTTGTGTACTCCCCGCCCTTATTTTCAATTTTTTAAGAAAGAGTAAAAAATATTAAAAACAAGAATTACAGAGTACTAAAATTAAAGATAATTTTATTATTATTATTATTATTATTATTATTATTGTCGTCGTCATTATCATTATTATTTTGTAAAAACTAGATTTAATTTACATCATCTTCTATATATATTTTTTAATTTATATATATATAGATAGATAGATAGATAGGGAGAGAGAGAGAGAGAGAGAGAGAGAGAGAGAGAGAGAGAGAGAGAAATTTTATATTTAAAATAAATATAAATTTATTAATTGTTTTTGGCAGTTTTTTCTTTTAAAGTATCTTTTTGTAATTTTCAAAAAATATTAATTTTATGATTAAAAAGCAGTCACATAGTGATATAATTGAAATAGTTCAAAATTTTAATAAAAAAAATTGGACATGTATTAGATGTGTGTGCCAGAATACCAACTATTTTTAAATTTTTTTAATTTTTATTCACACTTTAATTGAAGAGATTTTAAATTAAAGAAAAAACAAATATTTAGGAGAAAAGATATTTTCAATGGCAAAATCATAAAAAAAAAAAAAAATGTTTTTCGTGAGGAAAAGATACAAAGCATGTGAAAGTGAGTGTGCAAATACAAATAATCGAAAAGAGAGGGTTATGAAGTAGAAAGCAGTATAATGAAAGGTTATGTCTATGAGCCACGATAGTTGTTTAAATATATTTTATTTTAGAGAGAAGCCAGAGACGAGAGAGAAAATGAATTTGGGTCACAAAGCTTAGCCTGTGAATTGGGGTAATGGGGTACCATTTATAGTAGAGGGGCTTTTAGATTGAAATTACATACGCTACACTTCCGCTTCTGCGTGGGGACCCCTTTAGGGCACACCGTATTAATATTACCGGTGCGCCCGCGAATTGGGTTACACCACAATTCCCTTGATGGTGGACGCGTGTTGCCCCTGGTGTCATTATAAAATAAGTACCTCTGCGGTGTCGTTTGGAATTGTGGTACATTGTAAGTGGTGCGCGTCTGACATTGTGGTCCGTCGTGTCGTATATAATTCCAACATCTGGATACTTTCGGCAGATGATTCTTAATTAGTCTTAACAAGTGGATCGTGTGTATTTTACAAATAATATGGTTTCTATTTATCGAGATGTGGCACGTTTGATATTAAATTAATTGTTATACAATTAATTTACAGGATGATGAAGCGAAATTATGCTCCGTATCAGAGTTAATTTAAATTAAGGATAATAGTATCTGGACACCAATTGTTTTACATTTTGGCAAATAAGAATACAGGCTGTCCAATCATATCAAATAACTGAAAAAACCTTTCGAAGTGATGGTCAAAAATTAATATTTATGAGGGGTTATACGGTAATTACACCTGGAACTACTGAAAAAATAATCTATTTATCAGGAATAGACAAACTATTTATATCTTTATCATAACAACAAAATTCAAGGACTGTTATGTTATTAACCCTTTATAATTTCGTTTGTTAACCGCCTTGCACCCACTCAAAATATAAAAATTATTATTTTATATCCTCCTCCTCCTTTTTACCAGCAGTACCAGCGCACTCGTAAACGCGGACCCATCGCTATTAAATCCTGACGGGCGAGAAGGAGAAAAAAATAAAAATAACAAGAAAATAATAAACTCCTCAGAAAACCAACAGAAGCCGCCGTAAGTTGAAACCTCATCTTCTTTTTCTCTTTGTCTTTTGTTCTTTAAATCCATTCATTCGATTGATATTTATTTTATTCCGAGAATTTTCAGGGCTTGTTTAAAGAATATTTGCCGTGTTAGAAGAACGACAACGCCAACTACGACGGTTTTATAAGGCGGAGGCTTTTTCAAGTTCTGATTTTTTTTTTTTGTATCTGAGCCGCTTTATTTTATAATTCGCGAATTAGGGTTAGGGTTTTTGTGTTTTTCCATTAGAGGCCTCCGAATCGGTGTGCGTTGTACTCTGTTCTGTTATAGTCGTATTGAAATTGAGGGCTAGATATATTTTATATTTTCAGTTTTTTTATAATTATTATCAGATCATTGCTGGTGTTTGTTCTACCAATTTATTTGTACCTTACATCCGATACTGTACAATTAACGATTATTATATTGTTTCGTCTCCATTCAGTGTTTGTTTGTGATTCGATGCTTCTCAGGAAAAAAAATTGAAATATTTGCAAAAATAGATAAATAAATATCAATATTTAACAAACCCTTTTGATCGGAAAAACAAAAGAAGAAAAAAACCAGAAAGGAAAAAAACTGTGAAAAATAATACTAATGGGAAGCAGTAACGGACAACGATTGGGCATAACAGAGCCCATATCCTTGGGAGGACCAACTGACTATGATGTGATGAAGACCCGGGAGCTTGAAAAGGTTTCAGTTTTGAGTTTGTGACTTATTGGTTCGAATTGTCAATATGTTGTTTTTAGCTGAATTTGTAATACCTTTGGAATTATGTGTGTTCCAGTATTTGCAAGACGTGAATTTATACGAGAGTCAGGAGGAGGCTGTGAGTAGAGAGGAAGTGCTTGGGAGACTAGACCAGGTGTAAAGCCTTTTCTCATCTCCTATTTTCGTATGTTAAATGTATTAAACTGAATGCTGTAGGTACCTGTTATCAAGTAGTTTCATTTGTTTCTTGTTCTTGTTCTTCTTCTTTTTTTTATGTAGTTTCTTTTTCGTGTGGGTATCAAATGATGAAAAATCCTAGGTTTATATCTTTTTTTATGGAGGATGGCAGAAAACTTCTTTACTGATTTGAATTGTTAATGTTAATGGTGTAAAATTGAACAGATTGTGAAGCTTTGGGTTAAGAAAATTAGCCGTGCAAAAGGCTTGAACGAGCAACTAGTACAAGAGGCAAATGCCAAGATATTTACTTTTGGCTCGTATCGGCTTGGGGTATGATAATATTCTGAAAGGGTTACATTTTTATATCTATCTCCTTTCCTCGTACTTATACATGAATTATACTTAATTGACCCTTGATTGGGAGATCCTTATACTTGTTTACATAGGAACATTTATATTAAGTAAATTCTTCCTTAACATATAGAATTTGTTCTTTGTTTTGGACAATGAAGTTCAAATATTGTTTTAAAGGAATTTAATAACGATAGGTGATTATCCTTCTTGTTAAGGAAATTGGTGGAAAATATTGAAATTGTCCACACTTCCCAAGTTGTTTGTGTAACCTGCATAAGGTTTTATTAAAGACTTTTCCTGATAAAAATGTCCTTATTTTCAAAGAACAGAAACAATTTTCGGAAGTTTTTTGGGCATATGTAGGCTTGCATAAGAAGCTTATTTGGTTTAGAACTGATGCTGCATTGGATATCCAACACATTGGCTCATACAAGAGGATAGATGGAATTTTAATCACTGATACGACTTTTGTTATCTATAGATCTGAGGGCATTCATCTCTCTAGCCAAAAAGAATATCATCTGTAGGTTATTGTTCATGTCTTGTGCTTGGACATGTATGACATAATGATATCTGCGAACTTTTTTAATTGCTTAGTTTATTATGATATTGTGTTTAATACCTTTTTTTCTTGACTGTGTTAATTTTAGGTTTTCGTTTTCATTTCTGATTTTTACGTTTTAACAGGTGCATGGTCCTGGTGCAGATATAGACACGCTTTGCGTGGGTCCCAGGCATGCAACAAGAGAAGTGAGATCTGCTTTCTTGTATTTATGGTTCAACAAATTTACTTTCATTTTAGGCAGGGTTGTCAATGAATGTAAAAGTGCTTCTGCACATTGGCCGCAGGAAGACTTCTTTGGTGAGTTACAACAAATGCTCTCAGAGATGCCTGAAGTTTCAGAATTGCACCCTGTGCCTGATGCTCATGTTCCAGTGATGAAGTTCAAATTCAATAGTGTTTCTATAGATCTTCTTTATGCAAAACTCTCTTTTTGGGTTATTCCTGATGTAAGTGTTGGCTTATCAAAGCAATAACTTTTCTCATTTAATTCCACATTCACGGG
Organism: Trichilia hirta; assembly: GCA_035221805.1. Lineage (NCBI taxonomy): Eukaryota > Viridiplantae > Streptophyta > Magnoliopsida > Sapindales > Meliaceae > Trichilia > Trichilia hirta. The sequence goes on from JAWDEX010000016.1 coordinate 11,437,974, forward strand.
ATAACCCTTCCTTTACAACCTTTTACTTGCACATTGTTAGTATTTGGTTATTTGTCTGTTGCTTGTCATTATATTATCTGAATGGCTGAGATGGACTATTTTTGCTATCATTAAGCTGTAATTTCTGGGAGATCCTAGTGTCAGTTCTACCTTGTTGGTTCAATATTTGAAATAGCTAATCTCTGGATCATATCCATAAAAAATTGTGGGCTTTTGCAATTGTAGTATATTGTACTTTGAGGAGATGGGAACAAATAAATAATTAACATCATATAAAAATAATTGACTCTGTAGACATAGCCCAATGGCATGTTTTTGGCCAACTTTAAACTTGTACATACTACAAATGTGACAACAAGATAACTATTTGCATTTGTCTCTTAATTTGAATGGCGGCAAGCACAATGTTGAGGTTTGTAGTTATCCAGGCATATTTTCTGATAAGTGCAGTTATGTTTCTTTAGAATCACCATCTTATGTAAGCTACATATTGCACAGACTAAGTCAGTCTTAAAGTTTGGCTACGAAAAGCTTAAAAGATTGGAGAAGATAATGACAGTTTTGTTTAGATCACTACTCTTAAGAAAGTCTGAACATGTCTGAATTTGTTGGGATTTCCAGATCCTGAGGATATGATCATGTTCTATTAAATGAGATGAAGATGTGATCTTGATGGATGCTGTATTAGCATGGCTCCAGCAATCAGTTAAGGTTGATGAATTCACCAACATGTACTTTTATGTTGCGAGAGAGGAGTCACATTTAGAACCATTGTTGTGTTTCTGGTAGTTTATTGTGGGTTAAGGTTGAGGTGTGTGATGCTGAAGTGAACTAATAAATCAGAAAATGAGACACACCTTTTTTTTTTTTTTTTTTTATATAGTGGATAGGTTGTTAAATATTTTAA
>JAWDEX010000016.1:11440549-11450937 GCA_035221805.1 Trichilia hirta
TTACATGCCAATATTTCCAATTTTCCATTTTAGGGTTACATGTGCATTAGGAGATAACAATTCTGCAATGATTTTTTTCTTTTAATTCTTTTCAAATCTTGAATCTCAATTTTGGTATATGATACTTTTTACAACTTTGCTAAATTCTTCTGGGACTGTCAGAACCACGACATGGGTAAATGCAATTGTTTGTGTGAGTTGGTGTTTCGTTGAGTTTGCTGTATTAGGGCCCTTTCTTTGGGCATGCAGAAAGATGAATGTTCTTTTGTTGATTAGAAACATCACAGTGTGGTTATATAATTGAATCTCACTATACTATGAAATTCTTTTGAAGTTGAATTTCATAATTCTGAGCTAAGATAATCTGTCCCTCAGTCCCGTGTTTTGTGGTTTCTGTTTCTGGGAATAAGAGTCTTGAAATCTTCACAGAATCTTTCTTTTCTTTTAGATCTTATTTGAGGCTGATGTTTATTTGAGGTTGCAGGCTATGGAGAAAAATAAAGCTGACTGGGATAACCTTTTTGAGCCTTACGCATTTTTTGAAGCATATAAAAATTATCTACAGATAGATATCTCTGCTGAAAATGCTGATGATTTAAGAAATTGGAAAGGTTGGGTTGAGTCTCGCCTCCGTCAGCTTACATTGAAGGTTAAAGCCACAACTCTTCAAACCTGGCTGTTAGTATTTTTTCTGTAAATATAGAGTGATCTAATTTTTTATTTATATGGAAATGTAGATTGAGAGACATACTTACAATATGCTTCAGTGTCACCCGCATGCAAGGGATTTTTCTGACAAGTCAAAACCTTTTCATTGCTCTTACTTCATGGGTTTGCAACGGAAACAAGGAGTTCCAGTTAATGAAGGTGAACAGTTTGATATAAGGATAACTGTGGACGAGTTTAAGAAGTCTGTCAACATGTACACATTATGGAAGCCTGGAATGGAGATCAATGTTACTCATGTAAAACGCAGGAGCTTACCTATTTTTGTATTTCCTTGTGGAATGCGACCTTCTCGTCCAGCTAAAGAAACTTGGGATAGTAGGCGGGCTTCCGAACTTAAGGTTCCAAGCCATTGTAAACCAGAAGGATCAGATGAGGGAAAGAAGAGAAAGCGGGATGATAGTACGGATACTCACTTGAGAAATGCCAAGTGCTTTGCTGCAATGCCTCTGCCTACCAGCGAAGTTCATGAGGGTAGCCCTCCTATGAGCGCAATGAGTTTGTCCTCTGTAAATATAAAAGTTGAATGTATGGATCCCAATGGGTTAGCAGAATCAACTAGAGAAAAAGTTGATAATAATTTTGCAGACAGGTTAAGAAGTTCAAGAAATTTAATGGAGGTTTCCTATGATAATGAAGAGATAGATGGACCTCTAAAAGGGGATACTCTTAGTAAAACCCTGTCAGTTGATTCATCTAACTTTAAAGAGGCTGAAAAGCTAGCAATTGAGAAGATAATGTCTGGTCCATATGTTACTCACCAAGCTATTGCACAAGAACTTGATGAGCTTGATGATAGTTTGGAGCTTAAAAATCAGGTCAAGGACTTTGGAGCAAACACACAAGGCGGTACTATGGACTCTTCAGCAGTAAATGCAGCAACAGTAACACCAGTAAATGGAGATGATCATTCCTCTGATAAATGCTCTAATGGGAGCTTAGAGGAGCTTGAGGTCTTATCTGCTTACCCTATAACTTTTGCTGGGGCCATCAAAATTTTAACATGTCCAATGATTATCTTCCTGGATTATTCTGTTTTCATTTTCTTACAATTGTTTATCATTGCTAATGCCATAGGTTGTTGACTTTGGAGAATATATAATATTCCATCTCTTTTTCTTTACAAGGAATAGAATTACAGAAAAGAAAGAATTAACATTGACTAGGATCAGGGTCTTGATAGTTTTCTTTTGATTTTTATTCATGACAATCAGAAAGCTTGAACTCTTGAAGTGATTTGCCATTGTCTATATGCACCATAGTTGTTGTATTATTAGTATAGGTTGAGAATACCTCTCACACCTTAGGAGCTTAGATAAGTTGACACTTATGCTATGGCTTCTGAGTTGCTGTTGCTTTGAAATTACAACTGTTGTGGATGAAAATCACTAGATATCATGTAAGTTGAAAAATGAGTGGTGGTCAGAAATTAGCGATGAGCAAACATTTGAGTGGCTTTGCTTTCAAACCATAGCAGAAAAGTCCTAAATGAAGCTTTGAAGAATATGAACTGCTTTCAGATTTTATTGGGAGCATTTAATATTTTGTGAAATTGAAAATAAAGAATATTATAATTTCATTTTGTCTTTTACTTCAATATGCCATGTGAGTATATTACCTTCCCTACAACACTGCACAACCTTACTGGTGTTTTCTTTTTCTGTAAAGCCTGCTGAACTAACTGTGCCGCTCTCAACTGGGATCCCTTCTGCCCCTGCGCCACAGCGCAAGCCGCTGATAAGGTAATAAGGGGTTCCTATTTGTATTGAAAAATCAGTCACTGACTTTTTTTTTTTTAGCATGCAATAATATTTGTAGCGTTTACCGTTGGGGATAAATACTGTAGCATTATCCTTTACGTTTTCTGGCTTTTCTTTTTATGTGCTCTTCTACATAGAATATATTTTATGTGAAAAAACAAAAACAAAAAACAAAAAGAGAAGTAACCATTCTAAGTGAGTAATATATTTTACTTGGTTTTGCAGGTTAAGCTTCACCTCCTTAAAGAAAGCGACTGGCGAACGCGCATAAATGTAACTTTGAGTCTCCGGTAGATAGCATAACTATTCTCGATGAACTGTTAAAATCTGTGTAAAACAAGAAGTTGATGAAGTTTTTGTTTGTACTTGTGAAATAATAAGAAAATGATTGTGATCAATAGTTTTTGATTGCATATATACTTTTAATTTTGATTCACTCTGCTATGTGTATTGTTATGTTATATGAATGAATAGCTGCTTTTGACAGTCCGTAGAAAATTTCACCTTTTAGTTGTCAGCCTCCATTTTGTTTTGGCTTCCCTTCAAGGTACAGAAGACTTTTTTTTTAATAAAGAAGTTAAGTAATTATTTGTGATTTTAGGCGCCTCTATTAAATTATCATGATTAAAACATGGGATGAACTTATGTATTATTATAATTACATAAAACATTTTACGAAAATATAAGATATATAATGTAATATTGTTATATTAATTTATATAAATATGTACACGTGCTATTAAGGTAAATCATGCATCAGTAGCATTAGATTGAGGTCTCCAGTTTTTATTTTATTTTAAAATAGGGCTCAGAAAGGGGACAGATTTATAATTTTAGCGTTTAGGATGCTAATATTTTATTTTATCGTAAGGAACAAAAACTGAAACTAAGGACAAATAAACAATTAAAGATAATGTTAGTTCTGCTGGGTGGCTCTATGCTTGACTCGTCAATAAAGTTCGTTAACACTTGAGTTGATAACGCGTTACTGTGTTCGACTCTAATTCTATGTCATCATCTCTGTCGACCTCTGCAACGCTTCGACTTGAGTTGAGATGGAGTAAAACGAGATTGACTATGCACTGATACCATTAGGTCTTTCTGTGTTGGCTTTATATCACGGATGGCTGCTTTTCACTATACTCCGAAGCCCCAAAAGAACTGTGATTGGTCTTAATGCTGGGTCTCGCCTTCAATGGGTTCATTCTACGATGGCTGTGAATAATTCTTTCTCACTCTCTTCGTACTTTACGTATTTTTTTTTTTATTTGGGTATTTTAAAATTTTCTTTATTGTTTCTAATCTGGTTTTACATTTGTTTTTCGATAGATGTGCACATGGAAAGTGGTTATTGAAGATTCTTGAAAGTTTATGAGAGTTGTGACAATGATCTTCATAGAAATTGTTGAATTTAGTTATTACTGCTTGAAGGTTAGGCAGGCAAACATTCCTTTCGGGAATTAGATGTGTTATCAAACTATTATTAGATTTATGTATTTTACAATTGTTTTATCACTTCACATCTGTTAATGATAGAAGTATTTTCAGGGACCAATTTTTCCGTAATTAGGGATGCCTTGATTCTGTTGAGCTTATTATTTGCACCAATGTTGAAAGAAATCAAAGAGTGGTTAGAGTTATTAGCTTTAAGGTTTCAAGGTCTAATATTCATACAAGAACATCTATACTGTAAACCTTGAATGCTAAATACTGGGATGCGTATCAGGTGTTATGGATGATGTAACAGTATTTATTGATTAATACCCATCTATGTGTTTGATAAATATCCCTAGAGAGCTGATCTAGACATAGTTGGTCTTTTCTTCATGCATAGTCAGCACTTGGGTGATATTGATATGCTTTCAGCTGGGATAAAGTTGAATAATTGAACGTGTATTTTTCTAAGAAGGTTTCTTGATCAAATTTGAGAATATATTGTGGCTAAAGCATCAATTTAGAGGAAATCTAGAGTGAGCCTTTTGAAACAATTAATTTCTTGGAAGTTGATTAGCATTCAGTTATGAAAGAAAGCTAGTAGAATTAGCTTGAAGGAAAAAGGAAAAATTCTTAACTAGAAGATGAAAAAATCAGTGGAGAGCGTTTCTTAGACATATGTCTGACTAAATCTGTGCTTTGTGAATTAATATAGCAATTATCAGGTCACAGTTACTGCTGTTTTTCCTTGTCAATTGATTGTTGATAAATGATGCTCAAATTGCTTTGATATGAAACTCCGATGACAGTGATAATGTATGTGATAGCACGGAATACTCTAGGGGGGAAGGCAGGGATTTTAGTTGCGACAGGCTTAATTTTGCTGTTAAATGAAGGTATAATTATTAAATAGGTTCCATTGCAGTACCTTTCACTGATGTACTGAATTGTTTCCACTCTCTATAGTTTCTGGCAAGTTAATCTCGTTATTCAGTGACAATCTAGTGGTATTTGGTACATGCTTCAAGAATGGAGACAAGCATCCGTGTATTGTCTGAAATATTTTTCCTAAAACTGGTATTAAATGTAATGTTAGTTTTGTATAATTTTCACTGTGATCTCCTTAATATTGTTTTTGGGATTCCTTGAAGAAAGGTGTTTTAGCAGTTCAAAAAATATGCAGTATCATTATGGCTTCCACACTTTTAGCTACAACAGCAATCACTCTCAGTTTATTAATTGGTGTTTTCGTGAGCAGCTAGGGCAGTACGGCTTCTGTATTAGTCTATGGCAACCAGACTTCCATATTATCTTCAATCAAATATTTTACTATTTGCCGTGCTTCCTTGTTGCATTTCTTTGCAATGTGCAGTCTATTAGATACTATGCCCACATTAGCTTTTTGGTTACCTTCCCTACATCTAAAGGCAAAATAGATTCTATTGAGTACATTACCAGACTTTTGGTCCATTGGACTGTGAGCTTTGTACTTGTACCCATGTTTGTGTGTTGCTGGACTATGTCATTTATTCGCTATTTCTTGGATACAACTAGCAGTTTTACACAGGAGCCTCATAGGCACTCATTCAAAGAGGAAGCAAAATCTGATGATTTGGAGTCATCTATTCAATCATCGTAAGTTCTATAAAGAATGAAACTATGGCTCTACTACTTAACCTAAGTCAGAACACTTTTATGAATATAATGTTTATAACTGGGATACGTGATGTTTGTGTGTGTTGGTCCTTCCTTTTTGTTAATGAAAATGGTAACAAGGTTTGATGTTGGAGAAATTCTTGTTAAGTATTACAGGTAATATTATTACTTTCGAGAGCTTACTATTACTGGAAATTTGTTCTTTATGATGTTAAATTTTGTAGTTTGTGCGATTCATTTGCTTTGAGAATTTCGTATTTTGCACAAAATAGAATTGACTTTCTTCGGTAAGCTGTAATACTGCACTTTGGTTATCATTAAAAGAAAAGAAGTCTAAGGGAACCTATTAACCGAGGCAGGAACTTCTAATCTAACATTTTTTGGAGTAATTATTGGGTTGAAAGGAGGAGATGAAAGCCGTCCTCAGTTTTAAATGTCATTATGATACTGCTTGAATAATTGAAATTTCTAATTGTTATTGTTCATGTTTCATGGGATATGATGTTTACTAACTTTGATGCTTGCTGTCATATTAAATTCATAATTTTTTTATTGTAATTGAAGAGCTTGCAAGTTTAGTACCAGAGTCGGAGATATCTCGATTAGACCATCTCATTTTACGCTATCTGTAGAGTATATGAAATTACTGTATTCTAAAACTGGAACATTGAGGTTTCTGTAGTAGATTACATGCTTGTTTAGCTTCTATGATTCATTTACAAGCTTGGAAAATGTTATGGTAGATTTGTTGCTTTTAGATTTCCACTACACTTAAATTTTAAGCAGACGTAGCAGGGATTGTCTGAGAGTCTGTGTTCTTCATTCACAGGGAAACTAGTTGGTTTGAGAACTCCTACCACCTCTGGGGTTGCTACAGTGAACAGTAAACAGTATGAATCGATCAATTGGGTTGTAATGGTTGAGCGAATTTGTGCAAAATTTAAATTTGAGAACTTACAATTTTCAGTTGACTGAAAGCCTCAAATGTTCATTTGCATGTATTTGAAAATAATGGCTAATTTTTTGTTTTAAACGAGAGTTTTTAGTTCAAATTATAAATAAAACTATTTTCTCACTTGAAATAGTTTTTGCACAAATTGTATTCACGTCAGAGTGGAAATACAAGTTTTGACCTGACAATTATAGTTCTAATCATTCGAACACCTTATTCTTCGTTTGTATCATTTGCTTGTAAGAGAATTTTTATATTTAATCTTCTATTTTTTCATTATCAATTTGTATAAAGTGAAAGAAGTGGTCTTTCGCTTGAATTTTTAAGTTTTTGAGAGATTTAAGGACTTAAATATTTGTAAGGTTGGAGGGGAGTCGTAAGTCTCTTTATTTATATTGAAGCCTTGTGTTAGACTTTATTTGTTTTGGACTTGGTTATGAGTCCTGTGGTTGTTGAATCCTTGGGTTATAAGGATTTGTATTGAGATTTAGGTTTAAACCTTACTTGTGCGCTTGGAGTCTTGGGATTGTAATATTTGGTCAAGGGGAAATCTTTAAGTGAAGTTTGAGGAAGTGGATATAAATAAGTTTGACTGAACCATTACAAATCTCTTATATTAGCTCTCTTTTTTCTTTATCTTCTTAATTTGTATTTGTTTACTTGTATTTAATAATGTTGTGATTTTTTTAGATTGTGAATAGTTCTTTAAGTTGAATTGATTTGTTTATAGTGATGGGAAAAATATTTATTGGTTGTATTAGAATTTTTCAAAACTTAATTCTCTTAGATTGCATATTAGCATTTCAGTTTTGACACGATCTCAAATATTTTTCTGGTTATTTGGGTAGCACTAGAATCCATTGTTGTACTTCAATGTGCTTCGAGAATAATGCAGTTTTGTTTTTGTGCTCATCTTTTAAGCAACTGCAATTCAGGCTTGAAAAACATTTTTGAGTATTTGTTCGTTACTTCTTGTCAGCTCTGATTTTCCTTCGCTCCCCCAAATCCTAGCAATTCAATTTTTGATGTCAGTGGCTTCCTATATCATTGGAGTTTAATTATATATCTAAGGGCGTGCTTAGAATTGTGGTGATTTTACTGTTCTTTGAACTCAAAAGTAATAATAATTTTTATTAAAATATAATGATTATTAAATTTTTTTTTTTTTTTTTTTTTATCAATACATGATATTTAGTATTTTCATCTCACAATGGTTGGGCTTTAAAGTTAACAATATATTAATATTAAATTGACAATATTTTAATACCAAACAAAACTTAAGACTTGATTTTAAAAGTAAGCAGAGACCTCTTCTAAGGAGAGGGGGCAAAATTTGGTGGGACTGTGTGGCAGCTATAGAAAAGTTTGCAATTGTTTTTAGAGTTGTTAATAGTGTTTTTTAACTAAGAATTCGTTTGAATTTGAAGGATTTGTTTAAATTTTGGTGGTGTTATATGAAGTATTTGATAAACACTAATGTTTTATAGAGATTATTTATATTTTTATTATATTTGATATTAAGTGATTTTATTTTAAAATAATTACTTTCCTTTTAAATTACAACACTTAATATATCACACGGAGCAAAATTAATTTTGCAAAATCATTTCTTGTTGACATAAATTTTAAAAACATATAATATTGTTTCAAAAAAATGAATCATTTTTTTGTATTAAAACATAAAATTATTTTAATACTAATAATATAAAATTTAAAATATATATATATTTTTATTTTAATCCCATTTTTATTTGAACTTTTTATAAATTTAACTGGGCGAAGATAAGGAATTCCCAAATAAAGAATAGAATTTTTATCTTCACTTGTTTTTCTCATTTTATTTTTTTACTTATATTATATTATGACTAAAATATTATTCGTTTATTATAGTATTAATTTTGTACTGCTCCAGCTACATTAGAAATTGAAACTTGACTACTCATTAAGATAAAATATATGACATTTAAAATTTTTTAATTAAATATCATCTATGTATATTTTTTACATACCTGTAAAATAATATTATTTAACTATTTATTTTGACATAATAAATAAATTAAAAATATACCAAACACATATATATATAGATGCGAGAAGCTTTCTGGTCAGTTTTGGACTTCTCATGGAACCTCGGCTCGTTTCATCTTATAAAAATGTTCTCAATAATCATTTTCACACTTCTGACGCAACAATGCACAAGATAAAATGTATGTTTGTAATTATTATATTGTTGTTTAATTATATGCTGTAATATTATTTTATACCCATATCATTTTTATTTTTATTTTTATACTCAATACATATAAAACTAAACAAAAGTAGTATTAAGAAAACAAATTCTTTGTATAAAATACTCTATAAATTGACATGATCTTAGATGATTGACATGGGTTGTATATTTTTACGAGTGTACAAAAGTTAAAAAATTAGTTAAATAAAATATGTGACAATCATGCAACACTGTATTCCTAAATTATTTCTAAAGTATTTGTAAATTACGTGACAATCAATTACAGAGAGTATTTCTAAAGTATTTGTATTCCTAAATTATTGAGGTAATCATAATTATGTATTTTTACTTGATTATTTTTAAAATTTTTTATAATAATTAAAAAGAAAATCTTTACAAATACCTAAAGACTAATAATTATTTTAAACAAAGTTTTAATAGTAGAAGATGGGTTGATTGACAATAATGGATTGGAAAGTTTGAACCGTCTTACTTCATTATTACTATATGGTCCCCAAATTAGAATAGAGAAAATCTTTACATAATTTCAGTCGACTTTTAGAATTTTCAAATACCTTAAATGAGATGCCAAATGCCAAAGATAAAAGGTAAATAATTCGCGTAGAATTTGTAATGTTCATCATTTTGTTGATAGTCATGAAAATGACCAACACAAGTGTTCATTTCAATGTATTGGAATGGAAAGTATGGAAGACATTGCTAATTTGACAGTGAATGATATATTCTATCATATGAAACGTTGCATTGTCAAAAGGCTTATTTAACTTTACTTAATTTTATAAGTAATATTATAAAAAATAATGTCAAAAATATGTATTTTTTGTACAAATTGATGTGACATGATAGTAGTGATTTATATGAAAAATATAAATCAATGCAATTAATAGTAATTGATATAGACTATTTCATATTTTCGTCTTTGCATTTAGAGTCTATTATGCTGCAATCAGAACTTAATTTGGATATTTTGTACACTTTGAACCTTTCTTTCCACTTTCGTTTGCTTTCGTAGCTAGTGAAAAATTTCAAGTTAATTTGATGTATTTGATGTTTCTGTTTTGATACTAGTTTTGTGATTATGTATGAATGTGTGTAAAGAATCAATTAGTGAAATTTTTTCCATTTCATTGATGTGTGAGCTGAGATTCGATGTAGTCTGAAGTGAGATTAAGAGTGTGTTAGTCCATATAATTGTTAGAAGGTATACCTTGGAGAAGTTGTGTAATTAATGATAGATCACGGTCTGTTATAAAACATTTGACTTGTAAAATCAATTCATTTTAAAGTAATGTCGGATATTATTAAGCCCCAATATGTTCAAGGGCTATAATAATCTTCAGTTCAAAAAGAAAAATATACTGCAACTACTACTAATAATAAAAATTAATATTTTGATTCACTTAGTAACTGGGGCATGTGGTACCTAAAGTGTTGGCTTGTTTACATTGCAAAATGTGAGCATTTGCGTAAAAGGATTCATTAGAGTTTGGGTAAGAATAAACATAGCCTTAAATTTTATATCTTGTTTCTGTGTAGAAAAAATGATTTTTATTAGTTAGTGTGAAGTAGTTTGATAGGGGTCGGTTGTGAGTTTGCATGAATTATCATA
>JAWDEX010000016.1:11492484-11504326 GCA_035221805.1 Trichilia hirta
AATACTGAGGCCAAAAAATATAGATAACCCGGAAGAATAGCAGAAAAATGAAAATAACGTGTGCTTAAAATGGCCAGGACTAACTGAGAAACTCTAGTGGAAACATATTAGACTTGTCGGTAACCCCAAAAGGACAATAGAAAACTCATTTTTAATTCTCATATGCTGTTCAGCATCCACGAAATATATCATTAAATTTCTAAATTGTCTGTTAAGGTAATTTGCTTGACAGCAATCTTAATGAAAGGAAATATATTTTACTAAAGTTCATTATTTGTAAAATCTTAAAATATAGAATTCTCGGAGGGATAACAAGAAAGATTGATATTAGCTCCCTTGGATACGGAATCATTAAAATTTAACATCGGAAAACCTAAAATATATATATTATAATTCCTGGAATGAAAACATCAGAGCCTACAGATTGGATTGACTGGATTGATCAGCATTATAATTAATCAACAAAGAGAACAACAAATCTGGTTCGAACTTCAGTAACGATTGAAACCCAAATCAGGATCCAAACTAGTGACTACCGTAAAAATAAAAAGTCGAAAAATGATAATTTTGCTTGATATAAGAACAGAAAGTTTGTGTCCGCTCATAAAATTCAACACAGAAACAAGGAAAAAAAATACCCTTAACTATAATCCATTTCGTCTATCAACACCAAATAACCATGCAAATTGCAAACATAAACCTTCACAAAATATGTAAAACACAAAAATAATATACAGAAACGAAACCCAGATAAAGAAAAACAATGCAGAATGGAAATTACCTCCCTCTCCCTCTCTCTTTCTCTTTCCCTCTGATTGACTTTCTCTACGTCTATCTTTCCTCTCCCGGAAACATTCCTTTTTGTGACAACACAATCCACAGAATCCACCACAGCATCTGCTGAAAACCCAATTCCAGGGCCACACCAAACATCCTGAACAAGCATACAAGAACTCGGATTGTTACTGTTACTCCCGTCAGCAACAGCAACAGCAGTTGATTTACTGTTATTCAAACTGCTAATCTTGATAACATCATTATTACTAGTATTCTTCTTCCTGTTGTCGTTATTCTTTTGTTTCTTTTTCTTCACTTTTTTCCCATCCCAATCAGCAGATGTGCGTATGACAGCAGGCAAAGAAACCTGCTGGGAAGCAGCCGCTGTACACCCAAATCCTCTGAATGTGTTGTTGAATTTCTTCTTTGGTTTTGTGTTTGCAGAATTGAAAAGAGAGGAGATTGTGGATTTAGACCTACTGGATTGAATTTCCGGTGGTGGTGGTACACTCAGTGGATCAATGAGTCGGTTCATTTCGTTTCTGGGTCTTCTTAATTTTATCTTTTCTTCTATGGTTGAAGAAGAAGAAGAAGAAGTTGATTTCTCTCCAATAACTGGCATTTCTTTAAGATTTCAGAGAATGATAATGAAATGCAAGATTGAATTTGTTTCTTCTTCAGACAGACAGACAGTCAGACAGAGAGCGAGAGAGAGTGGAGAGAAACAAAGAACAGATTTGATTAGCCATGGACCCTCAAAAGGTAGGAAGTGCAATGCGGTTTTCTTATTTTTATTCTAAATTCTTTTATTTTATATTATATTTTGAAAAAATTTTGATTAAATTGTGATGAGTTTTGATTTTTGTCTTTTCAACTGAAAAATTCAGACTAATAATATTTCATCAGGGTAGACTTTTTAGATCTTTGGAATCTGTAAAACCACTTTTTACTTTACTTTATTTTATTTATTACTTCCTTAAAATCTTTACTGTCTTTTTAAGCTAACTTGATTCTTCTTCCCAATGCTTTTGCTTATGCTATGCATCTAACCAAACCGAAAACAAGAAAAGACTCTGATTATTAAATGCTATTATTTGTAGATATTCCTCTTTTTGTTACTCAAGTTGTTCTAATTGATGAAAAAAAAAATCAATATTTTAATTGTACTATTTTTTAAAATCATAAAACAAGGATAGTAAATAAAGTATGGCAAATGTCTATTTAATATTTAAAAAAAAAAAAGAAAAATGTCTATAAATTTTTTAGCTAAGTCATAAAAAGAAATTTTTCCTCATAAATAAAATTAAAAATTAATCTTTAATTTAAATTAAGGTTAGAAATATAATGACTAAAAATTATTTTTTTTTAAAAAAATGTTAAAAATGATAAAAAAATTGAAAAAAAAAATGTAATAAAAATAGTTAGATGTGTGGGGTAAGTGTGGATGGAAATTAAATAGCCCCACAAAATACATCTTAAGGTCAAAAATCAACATTTGTTTGGGAATTAGGCCAAAATAATTGCAATCAAGTGGGGCAAAAAGCAACCAAATAACAAACTTCAATTTTATTTATTTTTTGACTCAAGACTAAATCCAAAGGAAAGCATGTCTCCTCTTCTCTTCTCTTTTATCAAAAGCATATAATTTTGATGGGTGTGATAACATCTTTGGTTTGGGGATTGATTTTGTTCTATTTCTTCACACTAAGTATCATTCATCGTCACTAATCCTATAATTTATAGTAAAAATTAATTAAAAAATTCTTATTAATATTAATATTATTTTTTTTGTAATCGTATAAAAGGTATAAGAATATAATCTTTGTTATTAAATGAATATTTGATTGAATTTAATTAAAAGTAAAGAATAGTAAATATTAATAAAAATAAATTGGATGCTTTATTAGGTGGTGCAAGTATATTTGTAAAAAAATAATCTTGATTCCAAAATATTTCTATAAAAGTCTTTGGCAAACACTTTTTCATGAAATTTCAATAGTTTTAAATCTATTAATTTTTCTATTTAATCATATATCTAACCTCATTTCACATCATTCATCCAAAATATTGAAGTTTAATCTTTCTAAAACAATGTTTTTGAGAGTGAGAATGACTCTTTGAGAGCATATTTGGTGGGGTGATTGGTAAGGAACATATTTTATATTCTTTTCTAATAAAAATAAAATTAAAAAAATTCGTTATAACCTTTTTAATTTTTGAAAAGTTGTGAAATATATTTAGTGGTGGTTTATTAAAGGCAGTAATTAATTTAAATGATAAAATTATTTTAAAGTAGTACAAGATAAATTTGAAATTCACTTAATATATATATATATTAAAATAATTTATGACTACAATTTCCAAAATTGTAGCCTAATGGTGAAAAAAGAACAAAAATATAAGGAAAAATTTATAACTTTTTTTTTAATACCGTACCCCATACTCCCATTCTCATTAATTCTTTAATGTAAAACCTTCATTCTTTATCTCTCTCTTTTAAAAAAAAGTTTTTAAAACACCCAAAACTTGAAATTTAAAAAAATAAATAAAATAAAATAATGTCAGATGGTTTTGAATGCATGTAGATTAAATACAATAAACCAATAGCTTTATATATATATATATATATATACACTTGTTCAATAATTAATTTATAGAATATGATTGTAACCATCCATATGAGTTGATTAAGAATTAATCAACATAATAATGATGAGAATAAATTATGATTTATGCAATAAAAAAAAAATTGTAGGATAAATTAAGTTTATAGTTTGTTCTGTGGATCACCTTCAATTATATTGAAAGATATAATATTTTTAGTCTAAAGAATGACAAATCTGAGATGTCATTAGAGACCCACCAAATAATTTGTTATGGTCAAAATTTGGTAGCCAATAAGTTGTATAGGATTTGCTAAGCACCATCTCTCTCTCTCTCTTTTCTTTTTTCTTTTTTTTTTTTTTTAATTAATTAATTTATTATATAGACTTTGTCGATTTAAATTATTAAGAAGTTAGTGGATAAGGACTTGGTGGCATTTTATATATAGTTGAAGTTGCTCAGATGTTTCGTCACAGAGAGTTGGATGATGAGGAAGAAAATGACCTCTAGCTATACATAACCACTAACAATGTGACTGTGCGATTGTGAAATAACTTTTTATTTTGTGAGATTATTAATTTCAAACATGAGATTTTATTAACACAATTTTGAGTCACAAAATTAAGGGTATATTATAATTATGGTGTTTCTATTTAATTTTAAATATATAAAATATTTCATAAATATTCACTTTTACTTGACAAGTAGTTTATTAAATATTTTCAATATGACATAAGTGGTTATAATAATTTTTTTAGATACTAACTGATTCAATTAATAATTTTAATTGGTATTTCAACAATTAGAAAAATATATAGAGAAGGGTCTTTATTTTATTATAATATTTTAAAAAATATTTACCAACTATTATTTGATAGCAAAAAAGGTATCTCATAATAATTATAAATGAAATATCATAATATTTTAATTTTAATATATATATAAAGTCCATGTATGCATGTATCTAAAATAAACCTAACCGTGTACTGTTGTAAATTAGCACATTTTCAATGCCCATTCCTGAAAAAAGCAGCCACTTTGTTTGAGCATCAATTTTGACCACCCAAATGTCTTTGAAAAGCAAATTCTGAAAATGATCTGGGTTTTTGTTGGAATCGGTATAATTAAAAAAATAGAAATTAATAAAACAACCTGTTTTGTATTTTTGCTTTTGTAACAAAGCTAATAGTCCACAATATTCTATTTTCAAAATTGAATTTTATTTCTTTTGCTTCTACTTTTAATCATTCCTATTCCTTTCTTGATTTGCTTTCACAATCATGTTATTAACCCAATAGCTAGTTGGTCATATTAATCAATTTTTATAACATAAAATAAATTTTATATCCTATTTATGTTATATGCATGATCTTATATATAATAACGATAAATGAATAGGAAGTATTTTTGTTTTGGTTCCTAAAATGGATACAACAATTATACATGGTGTTGGATTCAATGGACTTGCTTGGACTCCAATTGGGAGAGAAGAAATTTTACAAATTATTGTTTATTATTTATTATTTTATTATTTCATTACCTACTCAAGTAAAAAAGCTTCATTTTGTCTCGAAGGCAGAAACTTTACATGCTTAGATAATTAAATTAAATTAAGTCGTTGTTTTGTTTATAAAAGGGTCTATATATATAATTAAAGGATAAAGTTATGGTGCATCCTTATGTACGGTACCAATTCTTCACCTTAAACCCTAACTCCTACTGGAAAAACAAATCCTTCTTCAGTATGATAGTCATATTCTTATACAAAAATCATAAAATCAGTTGTCTACCAATCATGGCCCTTGAGGCCCCATGAATGGAGCCCACAAAAGTTATTGGAGGGAAATCACATGAAATCGTTGTTGAGATTCACAAATCAATGCTCGCTTGCAAGAACTCAATAAATTAATAAACTTAATTTTTGGTTTTTTGGTTCTAAATTAATAAACTTAATGGTAATTTTCAAACTTCAATAAATTTATTGGGAAATTTTTTTATTTATTTATTTATTTTTTTTTCAGGGGGCTTTTTCTTTTTTCCTTAATGATATGCTCTGCTCCGTAAAAATTTAATTACTAGGATTCATATTAATTGCTTGAATAATAATCGTCCATCACAATTTACAACTTAAACAACACGCAAAGCAAATCAGTGAACCATCAATTACGGATCAATTAATGGAAGCCAAAGAGGAGACTTTCAACTTTAATGCATTAAATATTCATAAATAAAAATCCAATTACCTTTATAGCAGGATAGGAAGGGACTATTTAATAATTTAATGTAATATTAATAGATTTTGAATATAATTAAAAAGAATTGTAAGTTAAAAAAAAAAAAAAAAAACGACAGAAAATTGAATTAGAATTTTGACCCATTAAATCCTATTGGGCTAGGCTTCAGTTCTGCAGCCCAATCTATCTAGGAAAGAGGAGACTTTCAACTTTAATCCATTAAATATTTATAAATAAAAATCCAATTACCTTTATAGCAGGATACGAAGGGACTATTTAATAATTTAATGTAATATTAATAGATTTTGAATATAATTAAAATGAATCATAAGCAAAAAATAATGACGGAAAATTGAATTAGAATTGTGACCCATTAAATCCTATTGGGCTGGGCTTCAGTTCTGCAACCCAATTCATCTACAAAAGAAACCAAGTAAGCCCAGTTCTTTGGAAGAGGCGAGTGTTTTCATTTTCATTGCAATTGTTGGTTGTGCTTGTGTAGGAGAAGATGAGGTGAGCTCTGTCGTATGCTCGCTATTTTCTTTTATTTCCTCCCTAATACTCCATTACTCCAACTAACCTATGTGACTCGGCCCAGACTCGGGTACGGGTTCGACTCATCTGAATCTGACACTTCTAATTTCCCAAGAAACCACGAGAATAATTGGTTCCATAGACGTCGAGGATTTTAGCAACGAAGGTAAAATGTTGGAAAGTAACTTTTATTCCTGTTTGGTTTGACTGCTTAGAAAGTTTATGGAAACAGGAAATTAATACTTGTTTGCTTGCTCATATTTTACAACTCCTTGCTCATATTTTACAACTCAGTTATTCAACTTGAAAATAGAATTTATATGTGACACTGATTTATGGTCTTCTGAATCTATAAATTACGCGAAATAGATTGTTTATTAACTTGTTTGTTCCTAATTCTAAACCTTTCAATTGATCACAAATTAATGTTGAATTGATTTTGGGTATAGAGCTTAGAACGAGGATAGACAAGTACTTAGAAGGTGATGCAGACGCTATACCGTCAATTTTTGAAGTAGGAAGCTGGCAGGGAAGCATGAGAAAAGTGATGATGAGTTGACGGAAGAAATTAGAGGCAGCACTTAACATAGGGGCAAAGAAGAAGAAGAAGAAGAAGAAGAAGACATGAGTGAAGGCTGATGAACGATTCCACAGTTGATGCGAAGGATGTTTGTATGTAGATTTTGATTTTGATCCATCAATTTCTCAAATATTTTATACATGTTTTCTAGTAACTCTGAGCTTTCAATTAACAATCAAGTTGTGTGACATTACAATTAATGTTAAACACAAGGCTATTACTAATAAAGTCAGCGTCTGACTAATTGTTATCACATTTTCGCTTTATTAATTGTGATTTTCTGAACCCCAATAATTATAGCTCTATCTGTGACTTAATTACAACGTCAAAGTTGTCTGTTAAAATCCTGGAAACTGGCATATTATTGAAACAGTGAAATTTAGTCGCGAGCCCCATTTGTGCTTTAATAAATAACTAACAATTTTGTCGTCCAACTATCGTTCCTTTGCTGGATTGAGAGGAAAATTGTTTTGCAATCATCTTTTTTCTCAATACTTTTACTTGTTCATCTACGTTTTTGTGTAACTAGAAGTGATAAATTTTTGTTCTTATTCTTATCTTTGATAGAACCCTTATCATTAAGTACTTCATGGGGAGAGTATTAGAAACTGATAAATTTAATTTACTGCTTATTCTTCTTTTGGCTGCAGCCATACAATGTGCACTTTGTGCAATAAGAAAAATAATGAATATAAAGGTCATTTGAAGGGGAATCGGGTTTTTTTCCCTGTTGTCCTTTAACATTGATTTAACCCCATCTCTTCCCCTAGCCACCCAATTTTTGTTCTTGGATTTAGGGGTATACTTGGTTTTGAATTACCTGGGACCTGTTAATGCTGTTGCATGCTCGTTTACCTCCTAAATGCACTCTGATAGTACTGTTACATGCACTCTATGCGTTTGGAATACTGATAGAGCTAGGAATACTCTTTTTCAGCTTTGAACATAGAGAGGAAAACAGAAAAGATTGCCTTAGGAATCTCTTTTCCCTTTTGGAGAAGCTGGGAAAGCAAACAAAATTGTGGACAATGCTCGTGCTTCTTACTTCAAGGACAGACTCAGAGCCAATCCATAATTGATGGAAAGGTTGAGAGCAAAGATGATGAGGTTGAACGGGTCTAACTCAATCGCTGGATGACGTTCTGTATACCCATCACCGGTTTGTGGAGAAATAAACTTCCGGGTTGGGGACAATAGTATCTAAATATTTATTTTGTAGCAGTATCTCTTCTTGAAAGTTTAGCATGTGATATGCAAGCATCAATATGTATTGATTTATGCTGATTGGGTTTATTTCATAATTGCTGGGATGCTTTTTGTTTCTTGGTAAGATCATTGTGCTTTATGTCAAGTGTGCAGCTTCATAATTTTTTTCAAGTTAAGAATGATTTTAGGTATATTATTTGATCTTTTATGAAATTATTTGAACATGCAGCTCATGTTTTTGTGGTTGTACTAATGAAGCTAGGGTCTGAGAACTTACCAAGATTCATGAGCTTTTTGTACATGGGGATGGCTTTGATCTTGGGCACTTCATTATATTGCAAATCTTGTGGATACATTACATGATAAGTTCTACAACGATATGTATACTGTCTTAGTGACTTATTGTAATATCCATTCTGCATTGACTTTTAAAAGTAGTAAGGGCTTTATTCTTGTGTGGCATTCTAAATAGCCTGACTTGAATTAAAAGACAGGAAGAGAAACCTTGGGGTAAAGAAAAAGAAGAAAATTACCAAGCTAAATGACTCTTCATGTATAAGACCAAATAGGATGACTTGGAACGCAGTCATGGTCTTGTATGATCGTTAAAGAGAAATTGAAGTGATGGAAAAACAAAAGCAAACACCACAATAGTGGATTAATGCTTAAACAATAAAGCAAGCAGTACGGAACCTTCCTGTCCTCGTTTCTTGTGCACTGCGGTATCAGCCGTTGCAGAAGCTAAACAATCGACATCCTAAAAAGACTGGCTGCCACCGTATGCAGCGTTTCTACTTGTTTTCTATGCAAGAAGAGAGAAAATGGAAAGCAGGTTTCTCCTTCAAGACGATGGAAAGGTAAAATGCCTCCGTGGAAGACGTTATCATGCAAAGAAGTCAAGACCTACAGCTTCTTCTTCGTCCTCCTTTTCTGCCAGAGTGAAGCATTCCAAATTGTACAGTAAAGTTGCAGAGTTTGCCTGTAGTGCTTGCTTATCGTGCTTTTGTTGCCCGTTATCGATTGCCTGGTGCTGCATCAAGATACCCTGCGAGATCGGATGGCAAGCTACACGACGTGCAACACATTGGGTTTGTTGTGGGTCGAAGAAAAGGATTGTTGCGGAATATTCTTCATTTTCGGATATTGATTCTCATAGCATAACATGCAAATCACGTACATGCGGTAAGGAATTGAGTCCTCCAATCCAAAGAATCGGATGAAAAATAGGCTTTTAGATAAATGCAATGTTAAAGCTTACGTCGTTTTAAATTATCAGTTCAATGTTATCAATTTTAAAGGAGAGATTTTATTTTGCAAAATAGGGTCAAGATTCTTGTTGTAAGTGAAAAGAATTCTTGCATTCTTCGTTAAGTTAATTAATTCCAAATAAATAATAAAAAGATAAATCAATGCCAAGAAGGGAATTTAGTCATCTTGGCTGTTAACTTCAATTTCGTATATTGCATATTTTTATCATTTCTATAGCTCTCTCATCTGGTTTTTGTTCAAGTATGGTTTTGATATATGAACCAAAAGTTTAGTTAACACGAAGTGGTTGAATGAGCTAGACCTATGATAAAGATTCAGAGAAAAGTATTTTATGCTCTAATTCAACGAAAATAGCACATGGGGGTATTATAATGAGAGTCACAATCGTCACTACCTACCTAATACTATGCTGTCTTGGGAACTTTAGTATTCGTTGTTTAATCAAATATATCTTCTGGGACAATAAATCCACTACTTTCATGCTGATTAAATGAAATATTAATTGTGTATCCAGGAGAAGAAGAAGATCAACATAAAATTGCAGAAAAGAGGGCTTGACAATGACATAAACTACCATAGTTGATGCATTCATTCTATTCTTAATTTCTACGTTGATGTTTTATTTCTAAGAACAAAACCCTACAAAACAAACTGATAAATTTAAAAGGTAAGTTCATTTCAAAGCTGCAAGGTGTGGAATATTTATTTATGCACCACAACCTGCACCGCAATCGGCAGCACATCCTCCTCCTCCATAATAGTTTGAATCTGCCGAAGAATTTTTTTCTTTGGAACCACCTTCTGCACAAGCAAAGATTATGGCTGAAAATAGAGAAAGAATGAGAAAAGCTGCTAAGAAGAATACGGAAACACCATCAAGACCACCAGCAACACCTTCTCCATTCGCACGGACAATCTCTCTCAATTCTCTCACCATTTATTCTGTCGCTTTTGTGATCACAGAGATGATTTTGTGTAAAGGTTTGTGTGTGTGTGTGTGTGTGTGCCGGGGTGGGTGGGAAGTGAACTATATATTCCTACGAAGCTTTCAATTTCCATTATATATCCGTCTAGCTAACTATTTTAGGCTAAAATTCTTCTTGGCTTTGCACTTGGAAAAAGTCTTCCCTGAGTGTATCTCGCTAATGTGTACTGCAATGGACCAATTACAGCAGACTATTTCGAATTTATGAGATTAAAATAACAGACAAAATAAAATATGTGAACCTCACTTATGTATTTTTGTCTCTCATCTTAATTCACAAATATAAAAATAATGAGCTGTAATTAGTTTATCTCACCTTTAATATAATGGGATGAATATGAAAGACTTTCTCTTTTACTAAAACTGGTAGGCAAAACCATCAGAATTTTGACATGAAGATAGTGGGTTAACACAGTTACACTCTGCAAAAATCTGATGGCTGGTATTGCATAATGCTTATAACTCCATCCCACTCTTTGTTGTCTCAATTAATTTTGGTCAATAAATCAATTACTAACATATGACTGTATTTTCTCTTTTAGAAAATGATAGCACAACTGTAAAACTGTATTTTACTTGAATAAAATGTTTGTGGACAAGCACTAACTACAGGCCAACAATAAACATTGGCCACCATCTTTCAATAAATACAATTATTAATTCAAGAAAAACTTTTTTCCTCTTTAAATCTGACTTGGGAAGGTTACAACTAGGCAAATCTTATCCTTGAATTGCTGTTAAGAAAAAAGGATTTACATTTTAAAATGCAATTATTTTCCAAAGTGGATTCATTTTATAACCAGTTTATATACACTAGGTCACAAAATAAGAATTTATATATATAACCACAAAATTATTGAAGCAGTTCATGATCATGGAACTAATAAATAATTATTTTTGGGTTAATTATCCTTTGGGTCTATCATTGTACAAGTTGGAAAACGTTTTGGATCTTGCTATTACATATAAAATTTGATTTTTCTTCGTATGTTTTGTGACGTTTGTTGGTGTTTTCCATTGA
Source organism: Trichilia hirta (assembly GCA_035221805.1). NCBI lineage: Eukaryota > Viridiplantae > Streptophyta > Magnoliopsida > Sapindales > Meliaceae > Trichilia > Trichilia hirta. The sequence goes on from JAWDEX010000016.1 coordinate 11,503,695, forward strand.
GAATTACAAAATTGTCAATCATAAGTTTCAGTCTAATTCTAAATAATGTTTCCAATATGTATACTGTATACACCTGGTGCTTAAGAAAAAGGTTTTACTACCGTGAAAAGTTTTTCCTTCACACAAATTATTTGTGATACCCCCAATAGTGGGACTCACACATATTAACCGTCACAAGTTTTCAAGAAATACTTTATAATTCCGAACACACCTCTCATAAGTAAAGCATTTAGATATCTATTCTTTTTACAAGCATTAACACACTTAGATCTTACCTAAATGACTATCTTAAAATCATTTCTAAAATCACATCATCAATTATAGGAAAATAAACTCTCTCCGAGATATTTTCAGAACAATTCTCACAATTAATACGTACTAACTTATAAAATGTACAAAATAGATAGTTTTAGAATTTTTCTTCACAACCGCAATAAAACATTTATAATTCATAAATAATACAATTACAATTATTTTTGATTTTTCCGGTGGACCACAAATAAAGCTGGGAGTCGAGTACAAAATTATACTTGAAAACTCTAAATTGTCTAAAAGTTACAACCACTTATAAATGCTCACTTAAGATCTTGATTACTTGAAATTGAATGGTGAAAAGGGAGGGTGAGTATATA
>JAWDEX010000016.1:11504426-11519014 GCA_035221805.1 Trichilia hirta
ACTGCTACTCCCATCAGTGACAGCAATGGTACTCGATTTACTGTTATTCAAGCTGCTAATCTTGATAACATCATTATTGCTTGTATTCTTCTTTCTGTTGTCGTTATTCTTTTGTTTCCTTTTCTTCACTTTCTTCCCATCCCAATCAGCAGATGTGCGTATGACAGCAGGCAAAGAAACCTGCTGGGAAGCAGCTGCTGTACACCCAAATCCTCTGAATGAGTTGTTGAATTTCTTCATTCGGGTTGTATTTGCGGAGTTGAAAAGAGAGGAGATCGTGGATTTAGACCGAGTTGATTCAATTTCCGGTGGGGGTGGTATGTTTGGTAGATCAATGAATGGGTTCATTTCGTTTTTGGGTCTTCTTAATTTTGGGTTTTCTGCTATGTTGAAGAAGAAGAAGTTGAGCTGTCTCCAATAACTGGCATTTCTTTAATATTTCAGAGACTGATTAAGGAATGTAAAGATTGAATTTTGTTAGGTACAGAGAGAGTTAAAGGAGAGAAACAAAGAACAGATTTTGATTAGCTATGGAGTGCGAATCCCATGAAGGAGGAATTGCTTTGTGGTTTTCTTTCATTTTTTTTTTATTTCTAAATTCTTTAATTTTATATTATATTTTGAAAAAAATTATTAAACCGTGGTTTCGTTTGGTGACTGATGAGTTTTGATTTTTGTCTTTTTAAGTGAGAATTTCAGCAGGTTATCCAGAGCTTTGGAATCTGTAAAACCACTTTTTATTTATTTATTTTATTTTATTTTATTTTATTTTATTTTATTACTTCTTCAAAATCTTTATTGCTTTTTCTAAGTTAACTTGATTCTTCTTCATAATACTTTTGCTTATGCTACGCGTCTATCCAAACACAAAGGAAGAGAAGACATTCATTATTAAATGCTATTATTTATAGATATTTCTCTTTCTGTTTTTCTAGTGGTTCACATTGAAAAAAAAAAAAATTCAATATTCTAATTGCAATATTTTTTAAGATCATAAAACAAGGACGGTGATTAAAGTATGATTATGTTTATTTAATAATTTTTGAAAGAAAAAGAAAAATTCATTTCTTTTAGCGTAAAAATTAATGTTTAATTTAAAGTAAGGTTAGATATAAAGAAACTAAGACTTATTTTTGAATAAAAAATGTTAAAAATTGATTAAAAATTAATTGAAGAATAAAAATGGTTTGGTTTGTGATTTGTGTGGATGGAAAATAAATGTACATCCTAAGGTCAAAAGTCAACTTTTGTGTTCGAATTACAACCATTAGATTAGGCCAAAATAGTTGCAGTCAAGTGGGGTAAAAAGCAAACAGATAACTATCTTTAATTTTATTCTATTTGGACTCAAGACCAAACCCTAAGAAAGCATTTATCATCTTCTGTTCTCCTCTCTTATTTCAAAATAATCAAATTTATAGTAGGTAGAGTGGGATCTTTGATTTGGGATAGATTTTGTTCTATTTAGACACACTAAGTATCATTCATCAGCACTAATCCTATAATTTATAGTAAAAATACATTATCATATTAATTAATTCGATCAATAAGATTCCTTATTAATAATATAAATGAATAAGATTTTTTTTTTTTTTGTTATGGTATAAAAGTCATAAGAATATAATCTTTTCAATTAAATGATTTTTTGATTGATTTTAGTTAAAAGTAAGAATAATAAAATATTAACAAAAATAAATTGGATGCTTAATTAGATGGGTGATAGTATATTTGCCAAAAAATATATATATATCTTGATTCCAAAATATTTTTGTAAAAAATATTGACAAAAACTTTTTAATGAAATTTCAATAATTTAGAATTTGTTAATTCTTCTATTTAATCATATATCTACCCTCATTTCACATCATTCATTGGAAAAATTGAAATTTAATCTTTCAAATACATTTGGAGTGAGAGTGAAAATGACACTTTGAGAGCATATTTGGTGGGATAATTGGTAAGGAGCACATTTTATAATCTTTTTCAATAAAATTAAAATTAAAAAAATTCTTTTAACCATTCAATTTTTGAGAAGTTGTGAAATACATTTAGCGATGGCTTATTATAATTAAATGGTACATGTTTTTGAAAGTACTACAAGATAAATTGGAAATTCAAATTCCATTCACTTCAAGAAAAATTTAAATAAAAATTCTAATGGTTTAGAAAGAACAAAAATGGGAGAACAAGCACCCAAATATAAAATAATGATGGTGAAAAGAGAACAAAAATATAAGGACAAAATACAAATTTTTTTATACCCACATACTCCCATTCTAATTAATTCTTTAATATACAATCTTCATTCTTTCTCTCTCTCTATCTCACATAAAAACAACCAAATTTTAAATTTTAAAAAAAAAAATTAAAATAAAAATTTTAAAAATGTCAAATAATGAACAGAAGAGTTGTCACATGAGATTACTGTACAATGTTACTTTATATATATATATATATATCCACTTGTTCAATAATTGATTTGTAGAATGTGATTGTAAGTAACCATCCATATGATGTGTTAATTAATTAACAATTAATCAAATAACAGTAATATTATTTTAACATTAAAATTAAATAATTTCCCAAATTGATAACAAAAATTATACAAAATAATGCATTAATTTTATATTTATTTGTATGAATCATCTCCAATTATATTGAAAGATACAATATTTTTAGGTCCAAAGAATGAAAGATTTGATATGTCACTAGAAACCTACCAAATAATTTGTCATGGCCCAAATTTGGTAGCAAATAAGTTGCAGAGGATTTGTTAAGCACCATCTTTTTTATTAATTAATTAATTAATTAATAATTATATTGTCTTTGTCAATTTAAATTATTAAGAAGGCAGTGGATAAGGGCTTGGGTTTATTTTATATATAATTGAAGTTGCTCAAATGCTTAGTCATGTAGAGTTGGATGATGAAGAATAAAATGGCCTCTAGCTTTACATTGCTATTAGCAATGTGATTGTGCAATTGTAAAATAATTTTTTCATATTTTGTGAGATAATTAATTTTGAAACATGAAAGATATTGCTAACATGTAATTGTAAAGTTTTATTGACAGAATTATGAATCATAAAATTAAGAGTATACTAATAATTATGATGTTTCTATTGAATTTTAAAAAAATAAAAATAATTGATAAAATATTTATTTCTACTTGATGATTAATATTTATTAAATATTTTTTTTAATATGAAGTCAATGTTTCAACTATTCATATTTGTATAATAATTTATTTAGATAATAATTAATTCAATTAATAAATTTTATTAGGTAGTTCAACAATTTTAAAGACAAAGAAGGATTTGATTTATTTTTATAATATTTTATAAAATATTTACCAACTATCAATTCTCACTAATACTTTTATAGTAAATAAAGCTATCTCATAATAAATATAAATAAAATGTTATAATAATTTTTATCTTAAATTAATAATATTAGAAATACAAAATTTTATATAATTAAGTTTATACTTGCAATACCACACAAGAATTTATTTTATATAATTGAATTTTAAATTACTATCATAGATATTTGGTAATATTAAAATTTTTAGAAAATAAAATACATTTATAAAATTTTATATCTTATTTTATCTATGTTATAAAAATAATTAAAATGTTATGTTCATATACATAAATAAATAATTCCTTTCAAAGCGATATATGAATAATCTTTTATATATATAATAACGACCCATGTATCAAAAGTACTTTTGCTTTGGTTCCTGAAATGGATACAACAATTATACATTTTGTTAGATACAATATACTTTTGTTTATGAATTGGGGCAGGAGAAAATTTACAAATTATTATAATATTATTTATTATTTCACTACCTACTCAATTAAAAAGGTTTCAATTTGTCTCGAAAGGTAAAAAATTTACCTGCTCAGTTAATTAAATTGAATAAATTAATTATTTTGTTTATTAAATTATGTTAAAATTGAGTAGGTTCACTATAATTTAAGGAAAAGGGTATGGTGAATACTTATGCAAACTGTTAAATTTTTTAAAAATTATTTTATTGTGTTTCTCAACATTTTCGCTATAATTTTGTAAGTCAGAGATGAAAAAAATATTTTTGTAACTCATTTTTTCATCTCTCCAATATTTATATTTGCGAATTATATTACATATGTAATATTTACATTATATTTGTGAGTGTTTGATTGTTTTATAAAAATATATACTATTTATATTATATATGTAATATTATTTTTTATTTTATTATAATATATTAGTAATTCAAAATATATATAACTAGAGATACGATATAAAAAATATAATAAAATCTCATTGTTGGGATTACACAAATCGATGCTCGTTGGCTGTCACTCACTACCACATAACATTTTTGTTTTTATTAATTAATGTAATTTAATTATAATTTTTTAACTTTAATAAATTCATTAAAAGGATTCAAAGAGAACATTTTTTTATAAGATAAAAATGATTTATAGTAATATAAATAAATTATATTTTTCAGTTTAGAAATATATGCATAAATCTTGTCTATTTATACCGTCGGATGAAAAATTTGGAGTTTGTAAAATTAAAAGAATTTAATAAGAATTTGTTATAATGGTCTACTTTACTTATAAATATATGTAGTTAGTTAATAGGATTCATTTAATGGGAAGTGTTGTATAGTCCATTTCAATTTACAACTTGACTTAAACGACATGTAAAGAAAATCAGTTAACCATCAATTTTGGCGGAATTAATGGAAGGGGAGGAGGAGACTTTCAAATTTAATGCATTAAATTTTCATAAATAATAAAACAATTATCTTTATGGCGAGGTACTTTTTGAATAATTTAATATAATATTAATAAATTTATAATATGAGTTTTGTGAACGAATATTTTTAAAATATTTATATTTAATAAATTATATTTTTAATGTATACAATTTATTATTAATTATTATATTAAAAATTAAAAATTATTATAAATAATAAATATAAAAAAAACTTTAACAAGTGCTTAAGGCACTCATTAAAAATTTCTAATAAGATAATTATAAAAAATAAAAAAAAAATAACTACCGCAAAATTGAGTTAGATTTTTGACCTATCAAATAATTGTGGGTTGGGCTTGAGTTATCCAGCCCAACGTATTAGGAAACAAAACGAGACAGCCCGACCCCTTTGAAGAAGAAATTGAGGGGCTTTAAATACCGAATCCCCAACTCTTCTTGGTTGTGATTGCGAGTGTGCTGGAGGAGATGAAGAGAGCTCTGTTCTCTACTCGCAATTTTCTTTTATTGCCTTTCAAATTCAACACCAACCCTAATAGTCCATTCCTCCAACCCAACTATTTAACTCGGCCCGGACTCAGGCTCAGGATCTACTCATCCCAGTCTGATTCTTCTAATTTATCCAGAACCCGGAAGAATAATGGTTCCAGAGACGTCGAGCACGTCAGCACCGAAGGTAAAATGTTGGAGTGTTAGAAACTTTGATTCCTATATGGTTTGATTACTTAGAAAGTTTATCGAAATAAGAAATGAATACTTGTTTGCTTGCTTCTATTTTACAATTCAGTTATTCAACTTGAAAATAGGTATTATCTAATGGAATATATTTAATTATGGATTCTGCGATTGATTTCAAATATTTTGAATCTTTAATTGGGTATAGAGCTTAGAAGGAGAATAGAAAAGTACTTAAAAGGTGACGCAGACGCTATACCATCAATTTTTGAAGCCATTTTAAGCAGGAAGTTGGCAGGGAAGCATGAGGAAAGTGATGATGAATTGATGAAAGAGATCGGTGGCAAAACTCAAAACAGGGGCAGTGAAGAAGAAGAAGATGAAAAGGAAGAAGAAATGAGGGAAGAATTATGATTGATTCGGCAGTTGACGCGAATGATGCTTGTACGTTGATTTTTGTTTTGATCTATTTATTTCTCGAATAGTTTATACTAATTTTCTAGTAACACTTTGGGCTTTCAGTTAACAAGTAAATTGTGCAATATTGCAATGAATTTCTCATACAAGTATATTACTAGGGAGAGGTGAAGTCAGCGTCAGCCTAATTGTTATCATATTTTCTCTTTTCCTAATTGTTATTTTCTGAATCCCAATAATAATAGCTCTTTTTGTGACTGAATTATGACATCAATTTGTCTCTCAAAATCCTGATAAATGGCATTTTCTTGTAACTGTGAAATTTAGTCATGAGCCAGAGATTTGTGCTTGAATGGATAACTAACAATTTTCTGGCCCAACTGTCATTCATTTGCAGGATTGAGGGGAAAATTGTTTTGCACATTATCTTTTTTTCAACATTATTACTGCATCATCTACGGTTTTGTGTTACTAGAAGCAATAATTCTTACATTCTTGCTTTTTATTTGAAAAGAACCTTTTTCCTAAATTACTTCATGGGAGAGTATTAGAAGATGGTAAAATTTAATTTACTGCTAATTCTTCTTTTGGCTCCGGCCAAACAATGTGCATCTGTGCAACAAGAGAAGTAATGAATATAATAGTCACTCAAAGGGGAATTGGGTTCTTTTCGTTGTTGTCCTTCAACTTCTGATTTAACTCCACCCAACTTTCGTTCTTGGATTTAGGGGTCGGTTTTGAAATTTCATGAAGACCTGATAATGCAGCTGCATGCTCATTTACCTCGTATTTGCACTCTGTTTTTACCATTACATGCAATGCAGTTGGAATAATAATAGAGCTATTAATGCTCCTTTTAAGGTTTGAACAGTGCACTGAGAGGAAAACAGAAAAGATTGCCATAAAAGTCTCTTTTTCCATATTATGGAGCTGGGACAGCAAACAAAATGGTGGGCAATGATCGTGCTTCTTATGTCAAGGACAGACTCAGAGCCAATTCAGCATACGTGGAAAGGTTGAGAGCAAAGACAATGAGGTTGAAAGGGTCTAACTCCAGCACTTCATGAATTTTGTATACCCACCATTGGTTTGTGGAGAATAAACTTCCAGGCTGAGGACATTAGTTTCTAAATATTTATTTTGTGGCAGTATCTCTTCTTGAAAGTTTAGCTCATGATATGGAAGCATCAATATGTATTGATTTACGCTGCTTTGGGTTTCTTCCTTGATTGCTGGTATGCTTGTTGTTCCTTGGGAAGATCATTGCGCTTTATGTGAGTTATGCGGGTCTATAGATTTTTTTTTTTTTTTTTTTCATAAACTTTTTGGTTGTACTACTGGAGCAAGGACTTGAGAATTTGAGATCCATGAGCTTTTGTACATGGGGATGGCTATGACCTGGGGTCCTTCATTTTCAATTAAAATTTAGATATTAGAAATCATGTGTATCCTTTTTAAGTTTTACAAGAATAAGTACAGTGTTTTAGTGACTTGTTGTACTATTGATTCTAAATTGACTTTTTAAAACTAGAAAGCTGTTATCCTTGTGTGGCCATTCTAAACAGCATGACTTTATCTTAGAAATGTAAAGAAAACAAGAAAATCGCCAAGCTGACTTGGAATATGTCATCGTACCATATGGTCATCAAAAGATGGTAAAAAATGGTGATGGTAAAAAACGGTAGTTGGCTAATTCTTATGGAATCAAGCATGTGGAAAGCATTCAAGCATTTCAAAAGATGCAAAGCAATCCTCATAGGGCAGGAAATAGGAAACCTTCCATTAGCAAGTTTCTTCTACGCACTGTGGTATCAACTATTACAGAAGCAAAGCAATTGTCATTCTAAGAAGACTGGCTGCCACCATTTCCAGCAGTTTTGACTTGTTTGCTATGAAGAAAGACGAAGGAAAGGCAAAATGTAAGAAAACGGTGAGACCCACAACTTCTTCTTCCTCCTTTTTTGCAGGAGTGAAGCATTCGAATTTGTACCGTAAAGTTATAGATTTTACTTGTAGTGGGTGCTTATTGTGCGTTTGTTGCCCGTTATCGATTTGTGAGATCGGATGGCAAACTGCCCGACCTGCAACACATTTGGTTTGTTGTGGGTCGAAGAAAATGATTGTTGCAGAATATTCTTCATTTTCGGACATTGATTCTGATAGCATATCATGCAAATCACTTGCGCGTGGTAAGGAATGCAATGTCAAAGCTAAGCTTAGTCCAGGTTTATCAATTTTAAGGGCGAGATATTTATTTTGCAAAATAGTATAAAGATTCTTGAAGTAAGTGAAAAGAATCCTTGCATTCTTAGCTAAGATTTGTTAATTCCAAGTAAATAATAATAAAAAAATATATCAATGTCAAGAATTGGATTCCAACCCATGCCCTTTCGGACCAGTACCTGAAACTGGCGCTTTTGCTTCAATTTCGTATTGTGTAGATTTTTGTCTTTCTAGGTCTCTCTTATCTCGTTTCTGTTCGAGTTTGGTCTTGATGTATGAACCAAAACTTTAGTTAACATGAAGTCGTTGATGACAGAGAATCAGAGAACATGGATATTTTATGCTCTAATTAAATAAAAATGGCACATGGAGATTTTATAATTAGAATCATAACCGCCACTAGCTACCTAATGCTATGCTGTTCTGGGAATTTAGTCTTCATCTTTGTGTTTTGTGAAAGGTTGTTTATATATATCTTCTATTGTGATCTTCAGGGACAATGTATTCAGTACTTCCATGCATGATTAAATGAAATATTAATGATGTGTATCCATGAGAGAAGAAGTAGATCAATATATTATAATTGCAGAAAAGAGGGCTTGACAATGGCATAAACTACCATATTTGATATATCATTCTAATCTTAATTTCGAAGAAATTCCATTTCTAACAAAGAACAAAACCCTACAAAACAAACTAAGAAATTTAAACAGGTAAATTTCAAAGCTGTTTGGTGGTGGAATATTTATTTATGCGCCACAACCACCACCGCAATCAGCGGCACATCCTCCTCCGTAGTAATTTGAATCTGCTGAAGATTTGTCTTTGGAAACACCTTCTGTACAAGCAAAAATTATGGCTAAGAATAGAGAGAGAGTGAGCAAATATGCTAAGAAGAATACATAAACACCATGAAGACCACCAGCAACACTTCCTCCATTCACATGGATAATCTCTCTCAATTCTCTCCCCATCTACTCTTTCTCTTTTGTGATCACAGAGATGATTTTGTTTAAAAGTTTGTATATGCGGGGAAAGTGAGCTATATACTCCTACTAAGGCTTTCAATTTCCCCTATTTTATCTCTCTCTAGCTAACTATTTTAGGAATTAAAAAAACTCGTATAGATTCTTCTTGGCTTGGCACTTGGAGAAAGTCTTTCCTGAATTCATCTTACTCCTAATGTGATGGTCTGAACTAATTATAGCACATCATCTCCATTCAATTTAAGATTAAAATGACAAACAAAATAAAATATGTGAGTCTCATTGACGTGTTTTTATCTGTCATCTCAATTCACAAAAATTGAAATAATGCGGTATAATTAGTGGATCTCACCTCTAATGTAGCGAGATGAATTTAGAAAATACCTTCTCTTATACTAGAATTGGCAGGCAAAACCATCAGAATTATGACATAAAGATAGTGGTTCAACACAGCTATACACCAAAAAAAGTATGATGGTTGGCATTGCATAATGCATATAACTTCATCCCACTCTTTGTTGTCACAGTTAATTTTGGTCAATAAATTAATAGCTAACATATGACTCTTTTCCTTCTTAGAAAATGACGACACAACTGTAAACCTGTATTTCACATAAAGAAAAAGTTTGTGGACAAGCAATAATTACAACCCGACTAAGAACATTAGCCACCATCTTTCAATAATCAAAATTATTAATTTAAGTAATTTTTTTTGTTTTTTTTCTCTTTAAATCTGACTTGGGAAGGTTAAAACTAGGGCAATCTTATCCTTTAATAACTATCAAGGAAAAAGGGTTTAGATTTTAAAATGCAATTATTTTCCGAAGTAGATTTCTTTTATACCCAGCTTATAAACATGAGACCACAAAACAATAATTTATATATATAACCACAAAAATATTGCGAGCAATACTTGATCATGGCAGGGAATTAATAATTGTTTTGTTGGTTCTATCATTGTACGTGATCGAAAACGTTTTGGATCTTGCTATTACATATAAAATTTGATTTTTCCTAATATGTTTTGTGATGTTTGTTTATGATTTCCATTGAGAATCACAAGGTGTCAGTTCTAATATTCCTAAAATGGCGTTTGTTTTGAATGTTTGGATATAAGTTTTAAGTTATTTTATTTTTTTAGAATAAAATATTTAAAAAATAACATTTTGATATATATACCAATCTAAAGTATTAGATACATTTATAGTTATATTATATAAAAATATTATGTTAAAAGAATAATTTATAAAGAGAATAAATTATAATAATTTATTATACTAATATATGCACATCAACGATGAATAAATCATTTGTATGATATAAAGACCATGAAAAAGTAAATTTAAAAAATTATAACATTATTCGAAGCATGTAAACATTTAAATTTATTGTAATAACTAAATTGTTAAATAAATAATAAAAATAAAAAACAAAAAATTAATTAAAACCTTGATAGATTTGAAAGTTTAAGATATAGAGGGATATATCCATAGAGATAACAAGAGGTTTAAATAAGAGAAGTTAAGATATAGAGGTATAACAAGAGTTTAAAATTAAAAAATAAAAAAAAATAATTAAAATCATTCGGAGCATTTTGAAGAGTTGAATTTGATCTTTTTACATAAATAGAGTAGTTGTTAATTTTATAAGAGCGTGTTTTATATAATTTTAGAACCACCTACTTATAGTATTATATTTTCTAATAATATTTAGAAAAGTAATAGAAAATCGCATATAGCTAATTAAAAGATAATCTCTATTTATTATATATATATATATACAACTTCATTTGGTATGTATTTTTATAATACTCCTAATTTATAATTATTAAATTAAATTCAAAGATGTAATTTGAATTTAATAGGTATTTCACAATAAATTAACACTATTTCAAATTAAAATAATACCATTCATAATTTATTTTATAATTCCTATAATAAAATAATTCAGTATAGTATATTTTTAGATATTTGATAAAATATACAGCAGAAAGTATATATAATCAAACTCTTTCATGCCAAGAATTGTTCATATGAATTTCTTTATTTTTTATTGATTTTGCTGGAAACCTTGACTTTTCATTTGTATGTAAATATTTTACACACCATCTTCATGTTTATATATCTATATACATATCTATACATAAATTCAACAATTAATTATGCAGTCGTCACAATTTAATTCTCTTTTGCCGGCTGTCTTGGTATCTTGTTGAGAACCCTGGAATTAAATTTTTTGAACGTCTTCTTCAGTTGACGGATTTGTCTGTCAGCTGTATAATCAACTTCTTCCTCAAACCGTTCATACAGAAATGGCAGCGTTTGCATGCAGAGATAACCTGTAGGAACAATAAAGAAAACCCATTTAGCTAGGCCAATATTGCTCCAAAATTGATAATCAATTCCATTTATATAGACATTGAAGTAAGGTAGCAAATTTCTTACCTAAATAAAGGAGATTTAGGAAGGTGAAATATGTTCCAATCACGGACAATATGTACAGAGAAGCTATTGCCTGTTAATATATACTTATATGGTCAATGTATGCAGATGAAGAGAAGCACATATAATTCATAATGATATATACCAGAATGAAAAGTCCTGGATCTTTTCCACAAGCGATGTCGAGCAGCTTCGACAGGATTTGATTGAATTTTACTCGGAAGGTTGAAGCAACCTCTCTGAATGTGGGTTCATGTAATACTATTTTCGGGATTTGTGGAGGATTCCTGAGGATCAATAAAAGAAAAATAAATTAATAATTCGTGTAAAATTTCTCAGGATTCCGCAAGCGAAGATTGAACAGATACCAGTTCAGAAAGTCAGCACCCCTGAACCAAATGAAGATAACGAGCATGGTGGTGATGAACATATGACATAACAGTGTTACAAAATTGTACTCGACAACCTCAAACAGATACCATATCACTGTCATTCCGATCAAAAGCGCTGCTGATACCGTTTTCTTCTTCCATAACAAGATATCGGCAACTGTGAATTATTAATTCAATCATGGAAGTATATATCATCATCATTTGAACTAGAAAATGTTGATATGCGAGTAAACTTTGATCATTAATTAAAGGCAGAAAGAGTAAGGGTAAGATCATATATACCTTTTCCTCCCCCAAGAACAGCATGAATCGGCCGTTGACGACCAAATAACCTCGGAGGATGTTTTCGTACGGTTGTTTCATCGTCCGATTCAGACGATGATGTTGACCATGAATAAGTAGTCGGCATTGTTGTTTTCTTGTAATGAGTAGTTAATGTTAATTGTATGTTGTCTCATTGATAACAGTTTGTAACGTAGTTGAAACCTATATAAGGGCATTTGTATGTAGGAATTGTACATAGAAAAGAAAGGATTATTCAAAGAAGAAGAAAGGAATGGCTTTGGAACTCCATTGATGGTGGCTTTGCATGCCCGCTACTACTAAATCAAAAGGAATTGCATCAATTTCTTCAGGTTTCATTTGTTGATGTAACCAAAAGCGTAACATTGGAGACAGGAATAACTTTAAGCCAACAATCAAGTTAGCTTCTACATACATAGCAGTTGTTAGTTTTCTTATTAGGGTAAAAATTTTTAAAATTTGGTACAATAAACATTTTAATTATATTATTTTTACAAATACTTACAAATTTTTAATATATTAATTTAATTAATAAAATTTAAACATAAATAAAAATATTTTGATAAATTTTGATTCTTAAAATGACTGTAATTAAAGAATAACTATAATTCTAATAAAAAAGTTAAAATCATTTAAATTATCAAATTTTTAATAAAATAGTTCAATATATATATTTTTAAAATTAATAAAATTAGTGTGTACATTTCACAAATTTAATACTCTCTAACAACTCAAAATTTTGATACACAGTAAATTAAAGTAATAAAATAAAGGCTAAATTTAATATTTATTTTACATTTTAAAACTTTTACTCATATAATTTGCACTATTATTGACACTTTTAGGTACTGCTAATATACCATAGAAAAGTTAACACTAATTTAAACAAAATACTTTAAATATACATTCTTTATTACCCAGAATACTAACAGAAAGTTCTACAAAAATCTTTTTAATACATAATATATAAAACTCGAATAATCTTCTTGAACCTCCGTTATTAAATATTATTTTCTGTAAAAATAATTGATAAAATATGAATTACCAATTCGGTGAATAAACCATACAAGATTAGTATCAATTGATTAAATTTTAAAAGCATAAATATTCTCTATTTTATTTTTGAAAGTTCTTTTTCTCCTTTCTTAATTTAATTAAATATATATAAATGTGAATATTATCACTATCATTCTTTGTTTGTGCGTAAAGAAGGCTAGCTAGGAGTACAGAGAATATATTTTATTTGTTTCTTTTAATGTTTAGTGATATAAATTTATTAATAAATACAATCCAAAAAGATCGCAAATAAGAGATAAAAAGGATAGAAGAAAAAATTATTAAGAAAAAAATGAATGAAATAGACATGTCCTTTCACTAGGAGCCAAAGAATATGAGAATGCACCCGGCAACATCAAAGGAGACCAAAACAGAGCGACTAGCCAGACCCAGAAAAATAATCAAATACTAGTTGACTGCGACTCTTCACTTGAAAACACTCGCAACAACGATAACAACAATGGAAACTCTTCAGTTCTCTTTGTCATTCAGTAACAGAATCCAATCAAAAACCCACAGATGTTCTCTCTTGGATTCTCTTTTCCTTTTCATATGAATCTAACTTCAAGACCCATAAAACCCATTTGCCATATGGCATCAGCAGCAGCAGCTGTACCAATGGAAACAGCAACTTTCTGCTTCAAAAGCTTGACGCAGACATTCACGGTTAATGTCAAAAAAGCAGAGAACAGGCAATTGAACGTGCCTCTGATTTCTCCTTTCACCATAGCATCTTCAAGGCTTGATAAGGTGGAGAACGTGGCGATCAGAATTGAGCTGATTGATGGGTGTGTTGGGTGGGGTGAAGCTCCAATTTTGCCGTATGTGACCGCAGAGGATCAAGAGACTGCGATGGCCAAAGCGGAAGAGGCTTGTGAGGTTTTGAAAAAGAGTTCAGCTATGACTTTGGGTTCAGTTTTCGAGGTGATTTCTGGATTTCTTCCAGGTCATCAGTTTGCTTCCGTAAGTTTTCTTGAGATTTTAAACCATTTTTATTTTTTTTATGGATTTTTTATTATTAGTGGTTTCTAAGAGATGATTGCTGCTTTTATTTTCTTGGAAGTATATTTTTAGTTGAAATGATAGAATTTATTACTAGGTTTTCGGAATCTGGATTTCTAAATTTTGGTGCTTGCTTAGTTTAAAGACTGCTAGTTTATGATGCTGGTTGGATTGGGATTTCAATGACATGATTGACACAATTGCGCTGAATTTGATCTTCTTTTCCCCTGTTTATGGTCAAGTAGTTTTGTGTAAAGACACGGCAATTCTCAAGAGACCTGAGTATCAATTTTGGGAGGGTTATGTTAAGAAATGAGC
>JAWDEX010000016.1:11519114-11529762 GCA_035221805.1 Trichilia hirta
ACTTTAAATTAAAGTATTGATACATTTTATGAAGCAAAGTTTTTCTAGAAAGTTAGAAGTCTTTAAAAGGCAGCAAAGATCGATACAGGACTAAAGACAGATTGAAAGATAAAAATATCGATACTTTATACAAATATATCAATAAATTCTAAAAAACTAAATTATAAAGTACATATTATAAAATAAGGTCGAAACAAAAGGTGGTTTGTATTGACATAAGACTTTACAAAAGAGAGTATATATTGATACACTTGTCAAATGTATCGATATATTATTCAGAGAAAATTTTTTAGAATCAAGCAGAATGATCAACATGACCAAGGGATCAATACACCATCATCAGAGATTGATATCTCAAAATTCAAAGCATTAAAGTATTGATACATTGCCTAAAGATATCGATATATTTTGGAAAATCAGTTTTAATGGTCTTATTTATAGTATTAAATGCAGTTTTAGAGAGTCATTGAAGAAGAAGAAGAAGAAGAAGAGGATATTTAAAAGCTATGATTTTTTATCAGAAAAGGAAAGGGAATAAATAAAAAGAGTAAGAATAATTGATCATTCCTGACTCTAAGCAAGAAATACACAAGTCTTGAATATTCTCTTAAGGAATATATTTACTGGTGTTATTTATAATTCTTGAGGGAGAATTTATAATTCTTGAGAGTGAATACAGTAAAAAAAATTAAGCGTTGCATTGGAAATCAAATTTTTTAAAGACTTTAATATTTTTTTAATACATTTAATAAGGTTTTCTTTTACCGATAAAGAAGCAGAAAGTTGAGAGATTTTTCTTCAGCTAGTGAGAAGAAGTTTATAAGGTCGCCCTTTACCAGTAAAAAAGGAGTTGTAAATCTGGGTTATAATTAACTTATGCAAACAAAAGTTAACAGAACTTCAGTATAGGATCATTTAAAGAGTGGACATAGGTACATTGCTAAACTAATATAAATCTTTGAGTCTTTTTTTCTTCTACTTTTTTGTCTGTTTTAGTTTATCAAATCATTATTGGTTTTTTTATTATGCACTTTATTACTTAAAGTTTTCAAAATAACTTTTATTTTTAAAATACCTAATTCAGCCGCCTCTTAAGTGCTACCCTCTGGGATAACAATTCGTATTAAGCCAGTGGATGAGTGGAAGACTACTTTCAAAATAAATGAGAGCTTATATGAATGGTTGATTATGCCTTTCTATTTAACCAACGCATTAAGTACATTCATGAGACTGATGAATCATGTATTGCATCCTTACTTACGCAAATTTGTAGTTGTCTATTTTGACAATATTCTAACTTTTATCTCTAGCATAAAAGAGCACATTTAGTACCTTCGATCAGTGTTAAAGACCTTGCAAAAAGAGAAGCTGTTTATTAATGTAAAGAAGTGCTATTTCTTAACCAAAAGGGTTCTATTTCTGGGCTATATTGTCATCTACAAAGGGATTCATATAGATGAAAGAAAGATAAAAGTCATTTGCAATTGACCAACCCCTAGATCTATTACTAAGGTTTAGAGCTTTCATGGTCCCATTATTTTTTATCGATAATTTATTCATAACTTCAGTAATATTGTGATGCTAATTACGGACTGTCTAAAGAAAAAGGGACAACCAAATTTGAATAGACTAAAGTCGCCACTAAAAGCTTTGAGGAGATCAAAACCAAACTTACTTTAGCACCTATTCTTGCCTTACCTAATTTTGATAAGCTATTTAAGGTTGGTTGTGATGCTTGTAGTATTAGAATTGCAGGTGTCCTATTGCAATCTGGTAAACCTATGACATTCTTTAGTGAGAAGCTAAATGAAGCCTGACAAAAGTAGTCCACTTACAAATAAAACTTATATCATATTTTTCATGCTTTCAAGATGTAGAAGTATTATCTTCTGGGTCATGAGTTTATTATCTTCACTGATAAACAAACGCTAACTCATTTCAAAATTCAAAAGCATGTGAACAAGATGCATGCACAATGGGTAGCATACTTTAGAGCTTTCTACTATGTGAAAAAGCACAAATCTGAAACCAACAACAAAGTAGCTAATGCTCTTAGTAAGAGAGTAGCCTTATTAGTAACTATCCATAACAAAGTGGTTGAGTTTGAATTTCTTAAGGATCTATAACCTTCTGATGAAGACTTCGATGAGATCTAGGTTAAGATACATAATAACCAATGAACTAAAGAGTTCTTATTATATGATAGCTATCTCTTTAAAAAGAATAGATTATTTATACCCCAATCTTCTCTTAAGAAAAAATTAATGAGAAAAATACGTGGTGGAGAATTAAAAGAATATCTGGAAAGACATAAGACTATTATTGGCCTAAAAGTAAGATTCTATTGGCTTCAATTGAAGAAGGAAGTTGGATGCATAGTGTAAAAATGTCATGTCTATCAAACGTAGAAAAGAAAAGTGCAAAATTCAAAAATTACATGCCTTTACCTATCCCACAATAGCATTGGGATAACTTATTAATGGATTTTATGTTGGGATTATCGCAAACATAGTGTGGTGCTAACTCTATATTCATTATGATTGATAAGTTTTTAAAGATTGTACATTTTATTCCTTGCAGGCATATTAGTAATGCATCGCATACTATAAAGCTGTTCTTTCATAAGATAGTTCATTTAAATGGAATCCCAAATTTCATCACTTTTGGTAGAGATACCAAGTTTTTGGCACACTTCTATACTATTTTATAGAAGAAATTCAACACCGAGCTCTGATATAGTAGGATTGCGCATCCCCAGATCGATGGCAAGACTAAAGTGGTGAACCATATGCTTAAAAATCTTCTATGATATATTTGTGAAGAAAAAAAGACAATGTAGGATTTAGCTCTCGTGCAAGCTAAGTTTACGTATAACAGCACGATTCATAACTCTACCAAAATAGTTTTTTTTACCGTTGTTAACAAAAAGGTAGTTGATCATACTGTTGACTTAATTTCTTTTCCTACGGATGTGAATAAGAGTATTGTGGCTAACAACATGAAAAAGCAGCAGGTGGACATGTTTAAGCAAGTTTAGAGGCATATTATAGTGTCTAATGCCGAATACAAAGCAACTGTTGATGAACACGGATGTTATAAGTTTTTTGAGGTGGGAGATATGGTAATGGTATATCTTCAAAAAAAAAAAGTAAAAAGGTAAACAAAAGAAGTACGGTCCATTTGCCATCGTACATAAGAACAATGATAATGCATATGTCGTTGATCTTTCGAACGATATGAAGTTCTTGAAGACCTTTAACGTAATTGGAATATATCCATATTATTCTTTTGATGATACCAGTTCTTCTCAAATGAAGGGGATTGACGCGGACCAGCTAGTAGTAGAGTATATAGAGTAATTAGACCGACATAAGCTCGTATGAAAATAGATCTAATTTTCACATTCAACATCTCTTTGAGGCCTATAATAGCTTTTCAGATCAAAAAATTTTAAAGTCCATGAATTTAAAAAGTGCAATTGAGGCCAAAAACCTGTTACAAACTTTTGAAGTCAAATTCGTTTGTTTTAAGGATTATTGGAGCATTTTTCTATTTTAAGAGTATTTTAATTTTTTTATTTATTTATTTATTTATAATTTTATATTTAAATGCTTTATAGATATTAGGACAAATATTTTTAAATTTTTATTTTTGTTTTAAATGAAATAAGTTATTTTGAGAAG
This sequence comes from Trichilia hirta, assembly GCA_035221805.1. Lineage (NCBI taxonomy): Eukaryota > Viridiplantae > Streptophyta > Magnoliopsida > Sapindales > Meliaceae > Trichilia > Trichilia hirta. The sequence goes on from JAWDEX010000016.1 coordinate 11,522,798, forward strand.
TTTTTTATATTTTTAAAATAAAATTATTCTAACTTTAATCGTCTGATTGATCAAATTCTTAAACATAATATATTTATCAAATTGTTAAATAAAGTTTAAACATTCTAAATCGTTTTTTGTTTTGTTTTTTTTTTTATCTTATTCGTCCTCTTATCGCGAAGAGATTTAGAATTAAAAAAAAGGTCCGATATGACTTTGGGTTTAATTTTCGAGGTGGTCGCTGGACTTCTTCCAGGTTATCAGTTTGCTTCTGTAAGTTTTTCTTATGATTTTAAGCTGTTACTGAATTTGGGTCTTTATTTTTTTTATGGATTTTATATTATTAGTGGGTCTAATAGTTGCTTGCTGCTTTTATTTTCTGGGGAGTATATTGTTAGTTGAAACGATAGGATTTATTGCGAGGTTGTTGGAATCTGGGTTTCTAAATTTTGGTGCTTGCTTAGTTTAAGGGCTGCAATTTTATGATAATGATTAGATAGGGTTTTCGTTGACATGAATGACAGAATTACGCGGAATTTGATCCTTTTTTGCCCTGTTTATGGTCAAGTAGTTTTGTGCAAAAACACGGCAACGCTCAAGTGACCTGAGTATCAATTTTGGGAGGATTATGTCAAGAAATGACCTCATACCTGAACAAATTAAAACTTACCGCATATACTGTACATGGAACCAACTCCTGCAAAAATAGAATCATAGTTCATGATTTAAATCTGAATTTGGGCTGCAAATTAAATTACATGCACATATTGACCTTCAGCCATTAATCATCAACCAGGAGCTCTAATAATTGTCAACCTTTGCTCATCATTCAAGTAAGGTTACTGTGACCAGCATCCTCATTTAGCTATCGTCTGGCTTTGGTCTGCCGCAAAGACGCATGACATCATCTGATTGGGTCTAGAAATTGAATCCTTATGCTTGGGCCTTTTGGTGTTTGTATTTAAACAATTAAAGGTTATTTTCAAATATGTGTTTTTTGAAATATGCTTGATGAGGGAATGAGGGAAAAGAAAGGTCTAGTAAATGAGAGAAGTTAAAGATTTTACCACGCTTTATACCAATATTTTGGTTTGGTTCTATAGAGTTTTTCATTTTGTCAAAGCATAAGAAAGGACACAATATGAAACTTAATTTTCTCTTTTCATTTCTCTCTTGGATTACCAGATTAATGTATGGTTACTGAACCGTTCTTGAATTGGATGAGTTTCAATAGTTCAATACCAGCATTACTTTTACCAATGTGAACTTTGATGAATTTGAAGTACCATTTTGAATTGATCCTAGCTACCAAAATCTGGATGTTACTTCATAATTCTACTTCTAAGCTTATTATGACCCAGTGTAGTTTATTGAAGTACTTCTAAGTTTTTGGGATACTCCATATGATTCTACTTAAAGCTAGTAAGCATTTCTTTGTGGACTTCACTTGAATTCCTAACTTTTAGAGACACAAACATATGTTGAATGTTTATTGTCCTCCGTATAGTCATGTTTCTGCAAAGAAATTATTCTTAATTTTGCTCTTAACAATATTTTTATGTGCAGCCACAAAATCCTGTTTATCTGTGTAAGGGCAACAAGATGTTTGATGTGTCTGCACAGCTTATTACTATATAATTTAACTGAAAACTTTAAATTTATTTTTCTTACAATTTGATGCCTTTATCTTTCTGAATGTTGAAGAGTTGGTTCCCTCCTCTTATTGATTACACCGTTTGTTGCAATTGAAGGTTAGGGCGGCAGTTGAGAAGGCATTGATTGCTGCAGTTGCTAAAAGCATCAGCATGCCTTTGCGGAGACTCTTTGGTGGAGTTTCAGATACTATAACCACCGATATCACAGTTAAGTTCCTGCTCCAGTGATTCTTGCAATGAAATGACACCTATACACAGCAATAATTTTCTTTCTTTCTCACATTTTGGTTTTTTTGAGTTATAATTCTCTTTTTTTCTCACATTTTGGTTATTTTGAAAAAAGTCGGGACCGCTTAATGGTGCTAGTGATCGTTGTAAAGTCAAGAAATTTGTATAATCGGTGGTACATAAAAAAATTTTTCTGCACTAGCTAACCTCAGCTACTTTGTTGTATTTGCAGATTCCAATTGTTTGCCCCACTGAAGCAGTTGAATTGGCTTCAAAATATCGCAAACAAGGGTTTACTACTTTGAAGCTTAAGGTGGGAAAGAATTTGAAGGCAGACATAGAAGGTCTATAAGCTATACGTGCAGTTCAACCTGATTGCTCAATCATCTTGGATGCCAATGAGGGTTACAGACCCAATGAAGCTATTGAAGTTCTTGAAAAATTATATGGTAAATTGTGTATAAAATTTTTTTTTTTTTTTTTTTTTGGGCATGGGTTCTCTGAACAAGAATGAGCACAAATCAGAGAACTAATGGGTTGGGCGTCGTCCGACTTTGAAATCTTTTTTACTCATGGAGAAATTAGTACTTTATATCTCAACACTTTGTAATTGTTCACACTTCTCAAATTATTGAAGCTTACTTTCTAAAATTGTCCTGCTTACAGAAATGGGGTGACTACAGTTCTCTTCGAGCAACCGGTTCATAGAGATGATTGGCAAGGTCTTGGCCTTGTTAGCCATATTGTTAAAGACAAATTTGGGGTAATGTTGCAGCTGATGAGAGCTGTCAGAGTATGATGTGAAGAAAATCATAAAAGGAAATGCTGCAGATGTCATTAACATTAAGCTTGCTAAAGTTGGGGTCCTTGGTGGCCTTGAAATTATTGAGGTGGCATAGGCATCTGGTTTAAACCTGACAATTGCTGGTGTGGTTGAGACTAGACTAGCTATGGGTTTGGTGGCCATCTTGCCGCTGGCCTTGGGTGTTTCAAGTAAGCATCTTGCTTATTTATTTTTCTTTTTTGAAAGAAATGTCTTAAAAGAACTTTAATATTTTTGTACGAGGTCAAATTATCTTGGTTGCTTCATTTTCTGTATCATGAAATTATTCAAGTTTTAGTGGTAGGTAATCTGTGCAGATTTATTGACCTAGATACACCTCTTCTTCTGTCTGAAGATCCAGTCCTAGAAGGTTACAAAGGTATTATCAGCATAGCTCCTGAGTCTTGCAGTGTACATGAGTCGGTTTCATATAATTTGGTTTCCATTCCCTTGATGCTCAAGCGATTCAGCAATTTGACAATGCCTTACTTGTGTTTGACTAGTCTCTGGTGTTGTTTACAAATTTACAAATGGAAGGGGCCCCGGAGGTTTCCTTCATTGGGACAATATTGCATGGTAAGTTTGTAGTTTACTTCCTAAAATCTCTCCAGACTGGTCCGAGCGTTTATCGTGCTTCTGCATCACTACTGAAGTAATTCTAAGAGGACTTCTTATCACTCTGGCTCATATACTTGCATGCAAAGTAATTAGCCAATCTTTGGTTTGATATATCATGATTCTATATAACAACAATTGACATTCAAGAACCTGATGATTTTATGGAATTCATAGATCAAACCCAACATAAGTCTCTTTGTCCGGATAATATTTCAAGAGTTGGTTGGCATAGACATAATTCTCACAACACAAATTAATATTAGGATACCATAACGCAAGAATTGTAAAATTTTCTAGTCATGGTTTCTATGCATTTGGGTACCTATACCCATTTGTGTATCACTATATCCAATTGAAATCTTCATGTTTAATGACTCTTAGATAACTTCTAACAATATGAAAGCATTTTAAAATTTTATTTCAGGAAACTACTACGGGGGAAGCTTTCCATAACGTTAATTTGTTGGAAAACCCCAGTGATGGTTAATTAATTCATTAGCATCTATTTACTAATGAATAATTTTTGTTACTATTTTGACTCTGCCAATGCTAACTACATCCAGTTTTCTGCAGAAATTACACCATCAATTCATCGCCATCTCAGCTTCGAAGTTTGTGAGATTTTTGTGTTGTCAACCATCCTTGTCACGAACCAAGACCTGCGTCAAGGGGCTTACAAAAAAAGTGAGTGAGAAACTTGACTACAGAGCTCGCAAAAGAATTCATTTCAGCTAGTCTTCCTGTTTTTGTTTTCCCTTTCTAACTCTCTATGCCATTCATTTCCTGAATAATTCTATTTTTCTTGTCTGTATCAAATGTAATAAAAATGATGGAGCTATCTTTCTGATCTAATAAAATATTTATCCTCTTTGATTTCTGACACTGAACACATCCCCTGATCTTAATCTGAACATAACAAAGCCAGCAGCTTTACCGTATAACCTCGCAGTCTTAAGTGTGGATAAAATCTTTGCCTCCTAGTCCTAATTAAGGGAAATAATGGGATTGTGAATTTCCAGTCACCTAAAAGCATTTCTCTTCAGAACAAATAAGATTTTAAAATTTCCACAATCTAATATAACAATATTTTAAAAAGTAAAAATTTCTTTGCATAAAATATACATCTCTCTAATTGTAATGAGACTGTAAATGCCTCTAGGCTTTATATTAAGATACCACTTTGACTGGGTTTGATAACTCTTAGAGACAAAATTTGACCTTAAAAAATGAATAATATCCTTAATCCTTATTCAAATTCAAAATTAAAACTTCATTTAAAATAGCTATAAATTTCTTATACTTGAATTCCAAATCAATGATCCTAAAATTTTAATATTAAATCAAAACTAATTTTTAATCCTAATTCACTAGTTTATTATTTTTTATTAATTAAAACTTGAAAATTATTGATCATCAAGAAATTAGTGTTCATCCTTAATCAAATTTTTAAAGTAAAGGTAGCATTACATATTATTTTTGTGATTATAATAAATTAAATGTATAAATAAAATATTATTATATTTTAAATTTTTTTGGCACCAACGATAACTTGGATTTGCCCATTCCAAATAAAAATAAAAGAAAAAGGTATATAAGTTTTAATTAATAATATGGAGAAGAGAAAAAATTATATACACTCGGTTTTTTAAATTGACACTAATTAGAATATATTAAATTTATTATTTAATGAATCAGACAATTGAATTAGTGTCTATTAATTAATACAAACCTGCATATTAATTTTAGGGTATTGAGAAAATAAAACGGGTTATGGTGAAAAGTGTACTGTAGTTAAAATTTTCTCTATCATTGTGATACCACTTTTTAAAGTAGGAAAGTCATTGATAAAATACAACATTTCTGGACCCAAGACAGCGTGAACGTCACCATGATTTTTGTGGCCCACTTTATGATTTCAAGCACTCTAATTTTGACTGTAATTTGAGCACCCAAACCAATGAAAAGAACCGTACAATTCAGTGAAGTTGATTTCTTCTTTACCTTTTACCAGAGATAATTACCGTCTCCAATGTAAATTTGTATTCTCAGTACTTGGGTATATAACAATATAATAATGTTCATAGAAAATCAAATAGGTCATCCCTTCAGTAATTTCATAAAGAAGATTTCTCTTTAGAAATTTCACAGATTTGCTTTGTCTTCTACCCAAAAGATACGAGCTTTCCCTTATGCTATATTGAAGCATGTCTATCTGGGATTGATGGCTCAGGAAACAGGGCGCCTACAAAGGCAAGAGAGAAAAAATACTATAGACCTTATTTCTGAAATTAATGACTAGCTTTGTCACCTATTCTCCCCTCATTTATCTTTTTATCTCTAGATTTTATGCATTGCAATTAATGGATACTTTTTTCAAAGTAAAATGAAGATGTAGCTTATTTTATTTGGAGGGAATAATTTCAAATGATCATAGAAACCATGCACTACAAAATTACATAAAAGTCTTCTTCATACCCTCAGCTCATTTTCATCATTTCACCAATAAGAGCAAAGCATGAATATAGTGGCTTTTGCAAACGTTCACTACTACACAAGTTCAATGGAATTAATAATTAGTTATTTAATATGTTAGTAATTAATATAGATAGAAAGATAGATATATAGACGCGCGCACACACAGTATAACTATGAATGATTACTCAAATAATCACATAAATCTCAAATGTAGGTCAAACTAATGATTGAGAAATTGCATTTGTTTACACAAGAAGTTGTAAAATGCACCATCACCGAAAGGCAAAAATAGTGGTGTCAAAGTGGGCAACCCCAAAATTTCATAAATCAAAAGAGAGAGAGAGAACTGAAATTGATTCTTAGTGATATAGATCTGTTCCTCCCTATATTAATTGATAAGGGGATGCGAGGGATGAGGTCCACCTCCATACTCTAGCATTGTTTTATTTTATTTTATTTTTTATTCAGAAAGTAGGCAAAAATTTAATTGCATTTCACACATCAAGATGCAACTAATTAGACGAGACCAATTTATGACCCACCATCTAGTCAAGCTGGTGACACTTAATTGGCACCACCTTAAGTAGGCTGTAACTAAGTCCTCTAAAAAAATCGACCAAATTATAGCTCTTTGTTCCCTTTTCTTACCTTTTTGAATCTTTGACCATTTAATTCAAAAGTTTAAATTAATTAAATATGAATTTTATGTTTGTCAAAAACATAAAATTTAATATGCCTTTTAAGTAGAAATGTTTAGGGATCATTTGATATAAACAAGAGAAGAGGGATACCAAAAAAGTAATTGAATAAAATGAGAGAAGGTATTTTACTTTACCCCATTATTAATCATTGTGAATATCATGCGAAATGATAGCGGATATAGCAGGCTTGCCTTCAGGAGTATTATTATTGACGAAGTGTTTTATCTTGTTGCAAATGTGATGATCATACATTTTAAATAGATAGATAGATAGATAGATAGATAGATAGATAAACTATAGATCTCTTAATGCAAATCATTTGAGTGGTTGATCATGATGCATATAATAAGCTTTCGAGATGTATAGCACCCTTCTTGCTATGATGCTATGGTAGTGCATGTGCATTATTTCACAAATATAGTGGGTAATAATTAAATTTAAAAAAAAAAAAAAAATGAATTCTGAACTTTGTTCAACAGAAGTTTC
>JAWDEX010000016.1:11529862-11540093 GCA_035221805.1 Trichilia hirta
TAATCTTAAATCAAAACTAATTCTAATCTTAATTCATTATTTTATATTTTTTATTAATTAAAATTTAAAATTTATTAATCGTTGTGATGAAAAGTATAGTGTAGTTAACATTTTCTCCTCATCGTGACATTACTTTTAAAGTTGGAAGCCTTGATTAAATTTATTGATAAAATACAAAATTTCTCAACCCAAGTAAGCGTGAACATTAGCATGATTTTTGTAGCTGGCGTTATGATTTCAAGCATTGGAATTTTCCAATAAAAAACTGGTAAGATTCAGAATATTTTTTATCTTTTACCAGAGATAATTGCCATATTAATGGAGAATGTTTCAAAATAAAATGACGATCTAGATTATTTTCTTTGGAGGGGATAATTTCTAATGATCATAGGAACCATGCACTACAAAATTACGTAAAAGTCTTCAAAAGCTTAAATTATAAATATGTGTATTTTATCAAAAAATATAAAATGTAACATGTCCCTTACGTTCAGATATATAGGTATCATTTGATATAAACTAGATAAGATTGAGATTGAGAAAATAATTTAACAAAATGAGGGAAGGTAAACTTATTTTACTCCACTATTAATCATAGTGGATATCATGCGAAATGATGGTGGATATAGCAGGCTTGCCTTGAGGAAACTATTATTATTGACAAAGCGTTTTTAGCTGGTTGCAATTGTGATTATCGTCCTTTTTGAATATATTTAGATAGATAGATGGACTATAGATCATTTTGGGATTTAAATAAACTAAAACAAGATCTATTAATGAAAATCATTTGAGCGGTTGATCATAACATATATAATAAGCTTTTGAGATGTATAGCACCATTGTTGCTATGATGCCAGTGTAGTGTGCATTATTACAAATCTAGTGGGCAATAATTGAATAAAAAAGAAAGAATGTCAAACCTTGTTCAGAAGAAATTTCATTCACCCAATTTCATTTTGCTATCTGATACGCGTTATACTGAAAGTCACTATAAATTAACCTTACTTGCATGGAGCAAAATAACCTTGTCACGCAATCACATCATGTACTTTCGGGTATTTGTTCAGGAAATTTCTTGTATGTTTTTCTATGTAATTTTACAGGATAAGACCTTTCATTCATCACTTGTAAGTTATTCCGCAATCCATACAAGAGAAGAAAAAGCTTGGAATGGCTCGAGCACAAGTAAAGTTTTGCCTTGCCTAGCTATGAGAATATAAGAGAAGAAATTAAGAAAATAGAATTTGATACCATTGAATCTAGAGAACTTCATTTGCATGCTAGCTTTAGCAGTCAAATGATTTCCCTTTTTCAGTAATGCGCCGAATTCGTGGGGCCAAGTTGCATGTTTTTAAGATTGCTTTTACTTTGGTAACCAAACCAAACAAGATATTGTTGATATGAAAAAGCTTTCCTCTATTTTTTAATCGGTTCCTTTCCCTTCTCACCTATAAATTGAAAGCAAATCCAAGCCAAAATCCACAACACACACCAATCCACTTCTCAATTCTCTAGTCTTGTTTCTCCCAAAACCACAAATTGAAAACTTTTATCGAAAATGAAGGATTCATTTGTAGCATCAATTTGCATTATGCTTCTTTGTCTTGCAGCAGAATCCCAATTTTCAATGGCAGTAACGTGTAGTCCAGCACAACTGAGTTCTTGTGTTAGTGCTATAACATCTGCAACTCCACCAACCAAACTGTGCTGCAGTAAGATCAAAGAACAGAAGCCTTGCCTTTGCCAATACCTCAGAAACCCTAATCTGAAGAAATTCATCAACACCCCAAATGCAAGAAAAGTTGCCAGCACTTGTGGAACTCCTTTCCCAAAGTGTTAGATCATTTATATAATCATATTTATATCTATATATATAACCTTTCAAGGTTATTTATTTCTCTTTTCTTAATAGTTTTAATTGTAATATTGTTGCGTGAAGATTGGAGATAATATTTCTGAGTTAATTCGTACAACTGTCCTAGTGTGTCATTGTGGTATTAGTGATAATTATGGAAAATAATGTTGGTGTTATTTCACATGGCACTAACATCTTTCTCAGTTGGTGTGCTCTAAATATATTGTATACCATTGTTCTGAAGTTACTATTTGTAATGGAAATCTGTGCTGTTCCTCTTTTGATCATTCCTTTCATGCGCTATTTGTTAATTGCAATTGATTTGCATTTTGCAGTCCAGCCCATCACCATGCAAATTATTAATTTGTGATATGTTTATTAAGTTAGCCCCCACTTACATTAAAAAAATAAGATAAAAATAACAAATCTATATGTCATCAAAATTTTCACGCATTTATTTTAGGCGAATACACCAATTACATGGCATTAATTTAATTATTTGACTCGCTTAATAACTGATATGACACTGGCTGATTCGTACATTTCATTTAAGGCGGATGCACCCACCCACACCCACACCCACACACAGAGACAGAGGCACGAGAATATAAAAAAAAAGTCTCACCTCATCAATAATACTTTCTGGTAGAAATAGGCTGGGTACCTAAATCCCACGAAGCAAACCTGAAATGACTAGGAGCAATATCCTGAAGTTTTATAGCTCCTTCAAAGAAATCAGAAACAATAGAGCATTTCAATTTATAGCTACGTCTATGTGATAAAATTACCAAATATTAGGTAAGATACTGTAACAATAATTGTTATACAAAAGGAGCTGTTTATTATATATATTATACACTTTGATTTTATTTTTTAAAATTGAGTAAAATCATCACACTTACAATTTAAATCATTCATAGTTTAACAAAAACAAACAGTTAATTTTTTATTCATTCAAATTACGCTAACTTCCTCTCTTCAAAATGTTTAAGATTATTGTTTGTTACTGGATTGTTTTTAACCATATTTCTTAGACTTTGTTTGGAATTATAGTAATTTTATTATAATTTAAAAATAAAATTAAAGAGTATTTAATATTATTAATTTTTAGTGGGGATTACTTCTTTTTCATTAATATTTATTATTTAATATATGTATATATTTTATGGCAGTTATGATTTTAAAGCCAAACGAGTAATTCGTCAAACCAAACCAAACCTTACAACGTAAAAGAATTAATTATGGTTCAGACTCAACTGACTGTTTCAATTTTTTAAAAATTATTTACTTTCCCGTAGGCCTTTCAGTTCCCACAAGTGGAAATCAGAAAGCGTAGGAATATTAGATGAAAAATGAATAATTAAATTATATTATTGAAATATGAAAAATTACAAGAAAAACAAATATTATCAACTGTAATGACAGAACTGGATTTTGGGAGAAAGAACTCCAAATTTCATCCCATGTACACAGAGAATGGCAACTACTTACAAAACAAGAATTGATTTTTTTCTCACAAATGAAGAAGGTTTGAAATTGGGTTCCATTCCATAATCCAAGGCCTCTTATCAGCTGGAAGTGCAAAATTAAGCTCAAACATCTCCTTTGACATGTTTCCACCTTCACAAAAACCTACAAGCTTGGCCACAATCTCAGCACTCTCTTGTATATGCTTGGGATCATGAGGATCTGTCCACAGCTTGCTTACAAATTGAAGCCTTCTGTGTTTCCCATCGAGGGGGACATCCCATTTGATGAACAATGAGTCTCTTTCCTCGGCTGTCAAACGTGAGCTCAGTCTCTTTGCCAGGAACTCCCTTTCATGTTTCAATGCTCGAATACTGCAAAAGTTAGAAGAAGATAAATTATGTTGAAGATGAAGCAGGTAAAAAGAATGCAAGCAGATTTCTATGCTAATAAGTATTCCAAGCAAGGAATGACAAGAACCTTGAGGAGAGGGAGATGGTGGGCTCACTGCCTGTCACAGGAGCTGGGCTTTCATTCCCAAGTTCTGCGAAATGCTGCTGCAACCAAGTTAGGCGCCTAAGCTCTACTTCCATGTATATTTGATCAGCTGGATCTCCTTTGAATAATAAATAGAACTGTGTCCTATGGATGATGGAGACATAGCACACATCCCATAACTCAATTATCTGCTGCCTTTGCTCCATAAAATTTATATACCACGCAACTTCAGGTGCCTGGGGCTCAGTTATATTCTCATCAGTCTCCATATTGTATCCGGCTGCTTCATTTGCTTCCATCTCGAGCACCTAGCAGCGAATGCACTTTAGTTTTGAGAGAAATAAAAAATGTAAGACGGAAATGAAATATTTGTTGATGCTTTGAGGAAACCAATACCTGGCAAACAAGCAGCTGCTTTTGGTATTGTAGTTTTGCCACACGTTCTTTCAACTCTGTTACATATGCTCTTATGCTTCTTACATTCTCCTCAGCTGCATTCTGAAACATTTTCTGCATTTTCTTCATATTAACTGAACTTGAACGTCTGTTGCCAGGAGTGCCTTCCTTTGATGAGACATCTCCTCCTCCTTCACTCTTTGTGGGAGTCTCCTTCTCGGCTTCCGGAAAATTCTCGGTGGATACCACATCATCATTCTCTGGAGCTCTATTTTCAATCTCGGACTCCAAAACTTGCCGAGAAGTTGATAGAGGTGAGCAAGGAGATTTTATGAAATTTTGCCGGTTGATAACATTACTTGCAGCCAAAGGAAGTAACTTTTTCTTCTTTGATTGATTCTTGGCCTTGGAGACTGTATCACTTTCAGATTGCTGATTACTGCTCGGAAGAGACATTACCAGTTTGTCTATAGATTTCTGTACATTTTCTAGTTGCTCCTCAAGATCTGCAATGGTGCTGCCCTGTGAATGAAGTCTTGTTATCTCTTCCTTAAGGTTAGCACTAACACTCTTATTGGGAGTTATAGCAGTTCCACCTTCAACTTGTTTAGGAATCGAGCGAACAGAACGCATTTCCCTTATTTCTGCTTGCAGCTTAGCTATTGTCTCAGCTGCATCTTGATTGCCTAGTCTATGGCAAGCCACCTCCTTTTGTAGCACTTCCAGAGCTCGATTTGCTTCCTCACCTAGCTGCTCCTGAAGTTGTTCAAGTTTGCGTATTTCATTCATAAGTGTGAAAGGAGCGGCTGATGATTGCCTCATGGACTGCCTTAACGTTGCTTTCCTTGTTTTATCACCACAGCCAAGCTCCTTGATGTCAAGTTTCGGTGACATTGCATTAGAATACGAGAGACACTTCATGACTGATGGACAGGGCAACTCGAGTGGATTTGAAACCTAAATTTATTATAAAAACGAAAATGATACAGTAAACTGAAGTTGATCAGTATGGGAGCACAATATAGAGATAGAGTAACCTGCTGGTCTTCCTGAATTTTTCTACGCAACTCATCCACCTGAGATTGTGCCATATCTCTTTGGCGTGTTAATTCTTCAATTTCCATCTCCATCTAGACATGATAATCAGCTATAATTATTACAAATTCATTATTTAGATTGACATTCAGACTCGAGGAAAACTTGCATGAGAAACCAAACCTGATGAATTTTCAGATCCTTTTCCCTTGATGGATCGGGAGTGCGCAGCTCTGCTTCAAGCCTGGCTACTTCCTTCTGCAGATGTTTTACTAGTTGCTTATCAGAAACAACCTAATAGTATTTTTTTAAAATTTAAAAAAAATAAAAGAAGTCAGTGTTTAAGGTTTATCCGGAATCATTAGAAATGCAGACATAACATAATGATAAAGAATCGATACCATGTTGACTTGAGCATTGTTTGTTACTTCCTTTGCTCGGGTTGCAAAGAAGAGAGTATTTCGAGATTGTTCAAAATGGCTCAGAGCTGGACTTAGAGTACATATAATGGCGGTGCGTGCATTGCCACCAAGAGAGTGCTGCAATATGCGAGTTAGCTTCGAGTCTCGATATGGTATATGACCACTTCTTTTTCCCACACTACAAATAAAAGCAGGAGAAAAATGGAAAGTCAATTTTTTGTTTCAAAAATGGGATATAAAAAGTCACTACAACTTATTAAAATTCCTTTTCTGTTACTAACTTCGTAAAGCTGGGTTCATGCATAGGTTGGTATAACTTGCATAAGGTCAAAAATCGTTCATCAGATAGGTCACAAACTAAGGCTAACTGTGAACAGTGTGTGGGATTTCAAAATGATCCTGAATTACAGATAAATAGTAGCCCTCAAGCTTGGAATAATTTTTTTGAAAGGCTTGAACAGCCCGTATCTTGACATAGATCTGGCTGTTCGCAACCCCACCAGTTCAATTACTAAGTTTAACATTTTAATCAGCGTAGGCCTAGGAAATAGAACTTCGTATTTGCAACAAGTTATAGCCAGATTTTATCACAAAATTAGATTGTCCAGCTGATCTGATCACATGCAGTCTGACAGAACTGCTACTATAAGAATGAATTCTTGCATCAATACCGCTTCAGACAGTCCACTACATACTAGTGGTCCATTAGATTTCAAATGAGCGTCTTGAAATGAGTAGGATGCAGCCAGACTTCAGAAATGCAGAATGTATATTTCAAGAGATTTCAAATTCTCCTGTGCAGGTTCATTTAATTGAAAGACTATCCAGGAATTGATTGAAACGGGTAAGATTTAAAGTGAAGAAAGAGGCTTCAAGTAGCACTATAGGACAATTATATTTGAAATGAGTAGGATGCAGCCGGACTTCAGATATGCAGAAAGTATATTTCAAGAGATTTCAAATACTCCTCTGTAAGTTCATTTAATTGAAATGAAAGACTATCCTGTAATTGATTGAAACGGGTAAGATTTAAAGTGAAGAAAGAGGGTTCAAGTAGTACTATAGGACAAGGCTTTCAAGTGGCAAGGCAGACAACAGTAAGTCATTTTAGATTCTGACCTGAGCTTTCTGATCACAGTCGTAAGAGTCATCAAACTAAGGTTAATATGGCAGCCTTCCCTGAGCCTAGCACCATCTGTGTTTGTCTGAGAGGCTCGCTCGCTTCCAGCTAAATCTACAAAGTTCTGCAAGGTCATTGATCCCAATAGTTACCATTGCAGAAGAGAATAACTATACTATTGGACCATTCATCATACATTAGGGCAAGTATTTTATGATGTCTTACCAGACTTGCAACGAAAGATCTCACACAACCTGAATTTTCTCGGAGAGTGCTTTCTATAGTCTGCATTTTCAGCCCAAAAGCTCACATCAGTTTTACCGAGAAAATTGTAGTCTCTAAATACCAACAGAAATTACAATCATTGAAACCTACCAGCCTTATAATTTGGTGTGACCGTGAGCTGGTATCATTCAGGGCAGTTTCACCAACTTGTCTTTGTGCTAAAAGAAAACATCAATAATTAGTCAACTTCTCAAAACCCTTTGGACAAGTAAGCTGACCCAAATCGATTAAGACCTTCAGCAGATTACCTTCACAAATACTGATTAGATGTCTTAAGTGTTGATCGCTGTTTGCTCTTTCCTCCACTAACTTCTCAACCACAGTACCTTTCTGCCCAAAGAAATTGCCAGAAATATAATGAATGAGGGACAGAAGCTGGTAGACAAGGAATAGCATTTCATTACTACAAGATTTTACAGAGACAGTACCTCCGGATCATCTAAGAGCTTGAGATTTCGTCCGGGCTCCGAATTTAAAAGGTCCCTGACATTCTCATTATAGATTTCTAATCCAGATATCTTAATTGTAAAATCTCTCTCTGGCGTCTGCAATTTCACCAAAAAACAATAATAATAAGTCATACGAACAATAAAAACGCAGTATCAGCTTAAGAACCACAATTTGATTCGATACATAGAATCTTTATATGATATCTATTGAAAAAAACTAAAATATAAATAAACAATGCTGGAAGATTCTGATAAAACTTACATTCATTATATGGTTGTATATATCATTAACAGCTTTCTCTGTTATTCCTCTCATCGTGTATGTCTTCCCACTGCTGGTTTGCCCGTATGCAAATATAGTTGCTGCACCATACCAAAGAAAATGTAATTAATTTCCTAACTAAGATCAATTTAACCTTTCAAATAGAGGTAAACAAATGTATGCCATTCAGTACCATTGATGCCCATCAAAGCAGACAAAGCAACATTCTTCACTCCTTCCTCATATACAGCTTCAGTCAAACTAGAAGGACCAAATACTTTATCTGAAGAGAAAAAAAAAAAAAGGAAAGAAAACTCAACAAATTTATACTTTTACCTTCAAGAGAGATAAAAAAAATGAGAAAATGGTAATATATTATTAAGTTACCGAATGTGAAAGAGGCAGGTTGAGCCACGCGTTCTTGTGGCGGTGGTTTATGAACAATAGTACGATCATCAACACACTCCCAAGCGACTTGATCTTTGGCTAACTGTTCCCTTCTGTTAAGAGGCCTTAATCTTACAGTAACCACAATCTTCTCTTCCCTTGATTTCGGTCCGCCAGGTGTCGAAACCGGCGTTACCCTTTCTTTCTTCGAAGCTGGTGTTCCAGGAGTTTTCACTGACATCTTCTTCTTCTTCTTCTAACTTCTTCCAATTAACACCTTTCCCCTTACGGTATATTGTTTATTACAACAACAGCTAGCAGATCTGATCGTATATGGAAGGTTTCATCATAAGAACAAGATCAAAACAGGAAATGAGAAATCAATTATTATCCGGTCTAGTGGAATTAGATTGCAATTTAAAAGGAAAGTTCATAAATGAAACCCTAAAAGAATTAAATTTTACCAAAAAAAGAAACAAACAAACGCAGTGAAAATGAAAATTAAGTTCATACTCACAGAAAATCCCCAGCGAAATCGACTTCCGAAGAGGAAGAAGCTTGCGAAAAGCCAAGCAAACGTTAACAGAGAGAAAAAGACTTCGATTTGGGAGCGTTAAAGTGGGAGAGAGAGGCTTCGATTTTGTCATTACTAAATGAATTCAGAAAGCTTTGTATTTGTGTGTGTGATCAATGCCATTGATTTGAATTTAGGTTTGCAACGGCTAGTTTTCTGTTTCTCGGGACATTTTTACTTTCTCGTCCGGTTCACTGATTCGAGGTGACACTGTTTAACGTTTCGTCATTTTATCGCGGAAAAATGCGGGACCGCGTTTTCTGTTTTCAAACGGTTTTGTTCTCCTTAGTGGGTATATAATTTTCATTAATCTGGCAGAGAGACAAAAGGAGAAAAGAATAAATTTGCTTCTGAAGAGCAAACTAACTAAAATTTTTTGAATAAGGTTGATTTAAATTAAAAAAATTATCAAATTAATTCTTTTTGAGTATGAATAATTAATTAGGTTGTTAAATAATAAATTTATTTTAAAATTACTTATAAATATTAATAAAAAAACTTTTGTAGTTTAATTATGCTTATTTAAACTTTATTTTACTATTAATCTAAAATTTATAAAATTAATATATTTAATATTCTAATATTTAAGTATATATAATTATATATTTATTTTTAAGTATATATTGTTTGCTTTTAATAATAATAGAGTATATTTTACTTCAATTTCAGTGTTCGAATTTGTTTACACTCAAATTTTTTTCACTCTTGCTTGATCCGATTTCGTCCTAGTGATTTTGTTCAGTTTAATAATAAATTGGAAAGCTTACACTAAAAATAATTTGGTGATTAAAAAGTATCGGGCGGGCTATTTAATTTGATTGAGTATTCGGGATCCCCTACAAAATTATTGCAATATTAATCAAACACGATTATCATAATATAAATGTAAATATTAAAATATTAAATGTTAAATTTTACTATCAAACACTTTTTAAACTACCTTAATGTAAAATAAAAACTCAAAATATTAAATATAAATATAAAAATATATAAATCTCATTAAAAAAATATTACTATCAAACACCTTTTAAACTTTCAAAAATAGTGCAAACACCATATCCCAAACTTTACTTTCGTACTCGATTAGCCAATTTCAAAAACACACTTTTCTTTTCCTAGGGAAAGATGGCGAAATGCCTAATATTATCCCTTTCTTGATTACCAGTTCTCAATGGTACCTAGATATGGTTCTCAATTTTAAGCATTTTCAGCTTGAAATGGCCCGTCTTTGGGACAACCTCAAACTGAGCACATTGCTTGACGCAGCAACACAAAATAACACAAAGGAATATTATTTTGCTCCATCTTTAACACTGAATATCTTATTTCATCACCCAACGCAACTCAAACATAAGTAACTGCACGCAAATAAGTGCTAACATGCTTAAGAAATACAGTCAAATAAACAAAGTTTCTGTAATTCTTTTTTATTTTTTGGTTTATCGCCTGCTAATTAGACAACATTAGAGTTTAGTACACCA
>JAWDEX010000016.1:11573933-11613120 GCA_035221805.1 Trichilia hirta
AGCCTTATATTAGTGAGTCAAAAATCTTGAGGTGAAGAGTTCAGGAATAATAAATACCTTTATCGATGCAAAGGCCCATTGGACCGCTCGGATGTTGGACGCAACGATAAGCTCTTATTGTTTGAAAGAAGGCTCGTGCATCAACATTAATATAGTCTAAGTAATACTCATGGCTCTTCCACAAAGGTTAAGAACCAAAGTTCGATTCTCATGAAATCATGGGAGAGGTGACCCAGTGGACTTGGCTAATAAGTCCTCCACGTTAATAGGCCAAAAATCCTGAGGTGAAGAATTTAAGAATGACAAATACCTTTATAGACGCAACGATCCATCGAATCACTAAAGTGTTGGATGCGACAATAAATCCCTACTATTCGAAGGAGAACCCATGCATCAACAATATTAAAAACTTTGCTTTCCAGGTTTGAAGAATGCCTGTAAAAGTAACAATTCGATCCAATAAAGAGTTAAAACAGAAGCCTTTGTAAACTGAAGTTATATGGTTTAACAAAATTCATGCACTACACAAGCACTCAATTCCAACAACCCTCAATTTCATATTCCATTGAATCTGCTAAAGTCCATATCTGTCAGTTAAATCTACTAGATCCCTTTTCGAATTCTGTAATCTAAATACTACAGAGGTGATACTATGATTATTGCCTACTAAGGACTCCAAAGAGAACCATTTATGTTTTGGAGACTTTAGCAGTTTCTAGGATTGGATTATGCATAAAAATTTCATGCGGGAAAATCGAAATTTCAACACCAATCGAAAACTCGGTCTTACCATAGCACTGAAAATCAAAAGACAGAAACGACTTGGCAATGACACCAACAATTAACTCGATACATTCTAACAAAAGCAGCATAATATTCAGGGTAATACGAAAAAAAAAAGGGCATATCCAAACTAGGCCAGATAAACATGTGAGATTCACCGTGGCAAAGACAACCAAATTCATTTGAAGACTGATTCGATCCACATATCCCTTTCGAAGACAAACAAGCTGAACAGGATATAATGCTATTTTGAAATGTCAACAGAAGCCCTGGACTCAAAGTCTCAAGCAATCTTCCAGCCAAAAGATCATTCAGAGGATCAGTCATTGGAAAGGGTATTTTGACAATACTGTTACATGGCTTGCTCCGATTCCTTAAACAGGGAGTCTTTATCGATTATGTAAACCCAGTTTCTTCTACACGTTCTGAGGCACAACTGAAATCATTTTGACCCATCGGAGACAACTCGCCTCTACAATCATAGAATAAGATGAGGTTTTTAACAAGTGGTCCGTAAGAGAACAGAGGTTCGTCGACAAAGGCTTCCTGAAACATTCCAGTGGGACAAAGACTACCGAAAAGATCATCCCGAGCGATAAACATGTCTTGATAAAGCATAATTATAAGAAAAACTCGTTAAGTATGATCTCCGAATTGAATGATAGCTTTCTGATCATCACGACATTTGAGCTTGTACCTTTGTGGCCGCAATACTGAGCTCTAATATCATTTCCCCAGAAAGGATACTCGATGTTCCCGAGTTTTTGCTGGCAATTATAATAGCGACCGCATGCATCGTATTGCTCATCATCTTTGCTATAAGATGATGGAATGGAGATGAAGATGCGGAGGATAGTGATAATTAAATGTAGAATAAGAAAGGTAAGAGATGGTGGTTCATGATTTTGTGCTTTAAGGTAACGGAGAGAGAAGATTTTCATTTATTTATCTGCTCGTACATGACATTGTCAGTAAATGTTGAATGAGTGAACTCGTATTCACGGTTGCCAAGTGTTGGTTTTGACTTTCCAGTTGAAGCGATACCTGGTCAGCATTTGAAAAAACCTGTACTTCTTCGAAGGACCTTATAATTTTATAAAATATATTTTCATGCTTATTATTTTTCAAATACTCATAAAAATCACTTGAAATGAGCCGGTCCAGAATTTTGGAAACCAAGGACAAGCCCAAGTGTATTTTTGTCATAATCCGACTGACACAGGCTTAAACTCGGCCTGGGCCTGGTCTTGAGCCTGACTTTAAAGTTCCAATTTTAAATTTAAAAAAAAAAAAAAAAAAAAAATTAAAATCTCATTGAACCGAAAACTCATTCATTCATAAATTTCTTATATTTATAATTTAATCACTAGTTGCAACGTATGCGACAGTATACCACACTGAGCTAAGATAATTAAAAATTTAGATGTTGAGTTGACTGAAAAAAATATAAATCAATCTTGATCCATTGAATAATCTATACATTACTGCAATAATTTGAATGAGATCATCGAAGTCTTTAACTCAGTAGAGACCAAATTTAGCAATGCATCAACTGTTGTAGTAATGTCATTCAATCAATATCTCTTGAAACTTGATTTTCAAAAGAATCAACAGTGATAACACATACTTACCAGTTCAAAGCCCTTCGGAAAGAAGGAAACACAAAGTTCACCCCGAATTTCCAGTTAACCCATAAGAGAAGGCTAAAATTTTCATTTATTATTATGAAATCTACACTTTATAAGTACATGATAAAAAGGTTTTAACTCCAAATTTATGTTACATATTATAGAATTGCTCAAACTTTAGGGACTTGGCATTTTCAGTTCTTTTACTTAGTTGCCAGAGTTTCTGCTCACGGTATTGCTGAACTGTATGTGTTTGCCAGCATAGAAACTGCGTTTGGCTCGTCTCGATTCGGCTCATCCTATTTTGCCGTATGGTCCGTCTCCATCACCTTCTTCGTTGCTTTCCTCTAGACGACGTGTCGTTTTGCAAGATGCAAATACAGAGTTCGCTTAATGCTTCAACGAAGCTGGATTTGGGGTCTCCTCTGCTGATCATATATATACAGTTGCTTCAGTTAAATGGCCGATGATGTTTCTCTGTCATTGCCTTCTCCTACTGTGTTGAAACCACTTTCGTTGACTTTTGCTTTCTTAAATGGAAAATGTCAATACAACAAAATTTCAGAAAATGTGAAAAATAAATTATTACTCAATTTCACGATTTCTACCTTCTAGGACTAATTTTGTGAACTTATAATTTAATTCATAATATTAAAATAAATTATTATTAAAAATATAGATGTTTTACATAAATTAACTTGGTATAGTACTTTTTGTTTGACAAAAATATTAATACAATTAATAAGAACAAATATAGTAAATCATGTAATAATTATTACTATTATATCATGTAGTAATTTAGTGTAAATAATTTTATCTTTAGTGCTTTTAATTAAAATATGGTTTATATGGGTGATTAAATTAATTATAAGCATTCATGTTAACCTAAATATGTATAAATTAATTAATATATACTATCTCCCAAAAAAAAATAATAAATTTGTTGATTCATTTTATAAATATCTAATAGAGTTGTATCTTGATATACATGACGTACTGATACTTTTGAAAATGACAGTTGAGGAAAATTAAATGGCTTCCCTAATATTAAAATCTGAAAATTATCTAATATTTTGTTAATTATATAAGATATAACATACATGGACCACGGATATTTTCTATTCATAATCTTCAAAGACGTTTCAACAACCAAACTTAATAAAGCTATTGGTATTATGGAACAATAACAACAAATATCTCACCTTCTTTTCTATTTATTACTTTGATAAAAATCAACAAATAAACATATAATTAACATAGTTCTAAATTAATAACAAAAGGAAAATTCGTTTAACTCTAATTATTGAAACGTTTAACTCCATAATTATTATAAGATAGAAATTAAAATATTAAATATTATTTAAAAAATTAACGAACTTCATTAAAAATTGTAGTTACTACATATATATCATTTATAATTTTATTTTCAAAATTAAATAGACTATATCAAACATAGCTTAAAAAGAAGTTTAATATTGCTAATTTTATTATTATTATTTAGTATGACTTTTTATTTAATATAACTTGAGTCAATTTAATTCATATCTGGTTTAGTTTCGTCACCTCAATCTAAAATATATCCTAAACTCGATTCTACTTTGCCAATCAATCCAAAAGTTATCAATGTCATAATTTGTAAATAAACTAAACTTGCAATTTTGTTTTCTTTGCCTTTCATGACTATCTTAATTAATCCACAACAAATATGGATAATTAGAAATTACATTACTTTGTTTGAAAACCATCTGCCTTACTATTTCAATTCTTATCTTACATCAAATGCACTACAAAAGGCAGGGAAAAAGTGGGACAACGACAATAACAGAGAACAGGGGGAAAAAAGAGCAATTTGGGGCGACTTGCAATATTCCAACAAGTCCCATCCGTGATCTTATCTACCCAAATGCCACAAACACTTTACCCTACGCTTGTCTCTACCTAGTTGGGTTATTTCATACTTTAATTTATTCCCTTTCTAAATTATCTATTATGTACAATCAGATTTCTACCACAGATAACGTGTCCCTAGTCAATACCATTAATTCCTATTGATGAAGGATCTTGTGGATGTTAAATCACCTTCTGATGATGATTCAGAGATGCTGTATCCAATTCCTGTAGGTTCCACTGATGTGCTCATATAGGTGGACTGAATTTGCCAATTGTTATTGCATCCGAAATTTGTATTAGCATTCGTATTCCTACTGCTTGCTAGGTATCCCATGTCCACAGATTTATCAGCTGTGCACCCATTTGGTTGAAATGGTCTTGCCACCGTCTGATTATTAGGATGATGATTGGGATATTGATCCACCAAATCACCTGTAAAATTTCAATTAATTAGTTGTTAACTAACAGAAGATTAAACAATCTGCAATTAATTAGTCATGTATATGTATAAATATATATACCTTGTGTTAGCAAGGGAGTACTCTCATTTAAAACTCCTTCCATCTCTTCAAGTGAATGCCAGTTTGAATATGCTTGTCTCACCAAAGTCTCCATGTAAGTCTGGAAAAGCAAAACAAAAACAGCACACATAAGTAAAATTGTTGAGTTGAATAAAAATGGCGTGTGTATGAGTAGAATTCTTACTCTATTAATGTTATTTAGATCCCGAGTAAGGTATGTTTGGCCTTCAATAATTGCCCTGACCACTTGACAAATTGGATTCAAGAGGACAACGCAATTGTGTCCACGGAATGCATAAAGCTTGTTCCCCATAACACATGTTCTTGCATGATTTATGGTCACTTCCCACATTTTCTCAGACATTCCAGCACCTAATATCTGATAAAAAAAAATTTAGAAATTAACAGGATTAGCTGTGGAAGAAGAAAAGAAGATCAACTCAAAATCATTTGGCCTACAGTAATCCTAATGTGGGTAGGAAGTTTATTTACCCTTCTAAGATTTCGGGGTTCGACGACGGACAATTTCAAGAAGTCTTGCACTGTTTTAATGCCTGCTTCCGATAGTTTTTTGTGGAAAGATCCATCTTTTCCAATCTTCTTAAGACGCCATACTTCATCATGCAACTCAGGTGGATAATGCTTCCTATACACTTCAGTTGTAAGAGAAACAAATATAATCAATTAGCAAATCGATTAAACTAATGTAATCATCAAATTTAAGAAAAAATCAATGAGAAAAGACTATGATGATAGTAGGTTCTTGTCCTCCATAAGATTCTGAATGAAAAAAGTTATTAAACTATTGACCAAAGACTTTAGGCAGCCAAGCTTGATGACGAAGGAGAGAAAAGTCGAACAATTAAAAACTACACAAATTGTCACATCAGACGTTCAGGATCAAGCATACGGTGGTTGAACAAGTGGATGTAAATTTCGAATAAATTGGAGAAACAAACAATATTAAAGTAATGGAACGTTTTAGCTGTTTTGTTGACTGGAATTGACTTGAATTAATGATTTGAATTTTAAAAGCGTGAAATGGAAATTCCAGTAATTTAGAAGGATGTGATGTGTTGAGCAATTTCTTGCTGTTCAAATTAGCCCCAATCTATATCTAAGTGTAAATCATTCAATCAAACAAAATGTGACACTTCTATATATAATCACCACATATGCAAATCAAAAGCCATCTATTTTGAACCATGGGGTTGTTATTGATTTCACTGATAATTATTTTTTAATGAGAAAGTTTAGGCACAAATTTGTGATAATACTCAATAAAATTATGATAATTTAACACCAAATGCAAGAATTCAAACTCAAATTTTAATTTTTGATAGCAAGATATATATAAATTAGTGGGACTATTGAGCTAAATTTTTAGTTATTAAATATATTATTCTAATAATTTCGATTTTAAGAAGAAGAAAAAATGTATTTCGTACTGACAACTTAACAATTAAATCTATTACTAGATTAAGTTAAAAAAAATTGATGTTAAGAAAACCCCATACTAAATTAAAAGACTGTTTTAAGAATACTTTTAGCCATAGTTTTTCTGTTTGTTTTTTGTTTTTGTTTTTTTTTTTTTGAAAACTAAATATTTGCAAAAGGCTAGTAAATTTTAATAATGAAAAGTCATTATCATATACAAGATTGCATTCAAGAACAAGAATTCTCTTTTAATGTTTAGTTTTTAATCAAACAAACACAATATTATAATTATAGTAGTTAACAAAACAAACTAAACCCTAAGTACACGGGCTTTGGCTTGTTATGCAAAATAAGCCAAAATAAAAACGGTGGGCGGGTGTGTGCTTTGTAATATAATCAGTACAAACGTTTGACCAACGAATTATATTTTGTTAGCAATCAGTGATTGATTAACGAAAAGATACTTAACGATAAGCAGTTATCACCAACTCCTGTTAAACAAAAGGATTTAAGTTCTTTTAAAATGATCACAAATTGATAGTATAAAATTGCACATCGCAAGGTCAAGACTGGAGTACGAAGAACTAGTTGACAAGAATTCATTTACGCAATTCATTAGACTAATACACATCATTTTAGGTAAATCAACAGACTTCCAATATTAATATTAAAAATGCTACTAGAATGAAAAATAGATGGCTAAATATGGAAGATTATTTTCAAATTGTAGCATAAAATTAAATTGTTTAATATATGAAAGCAAGTGGTTTAAAGATTGAAATGGATACTTACATTCTCCGCGGTGATCTTTGACAGCAAAAGCTTCAGTAATGGCTTCGCATATTCTGGGACCCTGGTAATTTCCGGCCGCCACTTTTGCTCCAATTCTGAACTTCCGGCTTCTAATCCAGCTTGAATTATCCGTAAACTCGATATCTCCGATGGGTGCAACGCCGTCCCTAATGGTGACGTTTACGTCTCCGGTAAGTAATGGTCGTTTACCAGTTCTCTCCTTCACTATGCTGCCATCAAACTCTTCTTTAGTCCAGTTCTCCCGATCTCCCGGAGGAAAGTCTCCGTCCAAAACAATGATGTCTATTTTGATTGGTTGAGGGAGATTGGTGATATGGCCACCTGATCTGGTGTCTATGAGAAAGAGTTCAAGTGGGTTTTTTTTGATGTCTGTGATTTTGCTTCCGGTGAAGATTTGACTGGGAAGTTTTTTACTGAAAACAAATTTGAGGCTTGATGGTTCTAAGGCTTGAATTCGAAAGGAAGGAGACCTACTTAAAGAACGGAAACTATTGAACTTACTTATACCGCGTTCTACTTCTTCATTCACCTGATATAAATTGACAAATAACTTAGAACAAAGAACAAATCATGAAAATTTTCCACATAAATAATCAAATTATTTATCAACTACATTTTTTTCTTTGTTAGACTTATATTTACCTAGCTGTGTCCATCAGGGTTTATCTTGTTATGGAAAGACATGGATAGATTATATCATCAATACTTCAAAAAAAAGTATCTGTTAATTTAAATAAATCAATTGACCATCTAAATGATTACCAAAACTTGAATATTAATTGTATCTTTATTATAAAAGGAAAAGACAAAACTAAGAGCATATTGTTATTATTGTTATTCTGAGCATGAAATAATAATAATCTGTACCACTCGTCGAAGCAATGGCTCTATAGCTGAAAAGAAGTTTTCCAAGTTCTTCACCATCACCACTTCTCCGATTATACTGTCGAAGGAAAGAGAAAACAATAACAACAGTTAGAAAAGAGAACGATTCAGACAACGTCATAGATAAGCAAGCTTCTAAATATAGAAACTCGATCGAATATGTTAACGAGCAATTAAAGCTGGTAATCAAAGAAAAAGAGAACCCAGTGGTCTGAATAAAATTTGACGACATACGATGCAAAAGAAGGTCTAGCTCTGGTTCGTTTCTCGGGAGGTTGATCGGGGTCGTAGTCGAATTCATTAACCAACCGTTTAGCCGCCATGCTTGTCTGCTTAACTGAAAAATCAGGATCAGAATCAGACCAAGATGTTTAGGAGTTTGTGGTTTAGTTTGGCGTTAGGGTTATTGAGGGCAAATGGATTAATGTCAAAGTTATAGAGGAGTGTAGAGATTATAAAACTAATATCAATGAAGCTTCTCGGAATGATAATAGAAACAACTCGGCAATTCAGTCCTGAATGACCTATGCCCATGATGATATATCAACTATACGTCAATACACAACCTAAAAGTCAACCATTATATCATCTCACGTTGATCTCTACGAAATCAGAATCAGACGGTTCTATTTCATTGAATAGAAATTTAGTTTTATTGTGTAATTCTATTGTGATAATATATTAATACCTATATAAATTCATTGATAAATTAATGTAATAGTATTATATTCAGTTATATATTTTTTATTTATTATATTATTATCTTTTATCCTTTATCATTTGGCACAAAATGATAACAAACAATAAAACTATATTAAACTGGTTATAGCATCAATTTTTATATGATAATTTGTAATTTGATCAAATATATATGTTCGATAAAGGAAAGATTACTATAAAGAGGAAAAAGGTCAGCCGGAGATCCCGCGTGCCCATTTGGTCAAATGTTCGAGTTCTTAGAAGCATCATGTTGGCTCTAATACTTAAAGGGATGGGCCGACAACGTCCGTTTCGGTCGAATTGGTTAATTACCATGAGATGTCATAATCATGGCGTCATTAAAAGTAATTATAATTTGATTAATACAAACAAATTAGGCTTTTCCAACACTTAACCAATTTAATATGAGTTAATACCATTGTCGAGCATCAACAAAATTCTGTATATCAAAAAGAAATCAACGTTAAGGTAATTATACTATCGTTGATTAATCACAAACTGAATATAATTAATTCTAATCTCAATAATTAAAGAAGTTGCAACTTCCAATGTGTGAAGAAAAATTTATTTTATAGAGTAAGAGTTTTCAAATAGTCATCTATTCAATAATATCAAATAATTCAAATGCATCATGTTACAATATTAATTTATTTTCTAATATTTTTACAAAATAATTCACACAGAATCAGTAGATAAAATAATTCGAAACCCATTTTACTAAAAAAAAACATAAAAAAATCAAGTGTGAATATTTAGGTGTAGCAACATCATTGATGTGATTGTAAGAGTTATTTGTACAATGAATCAAGTCTCGGGTAAACGAATACCAGCTGAATTCTGGAATTATTCTTAGGGAATTCAAATTGTTTTGCCTATTGCTTGATGAATAGTTGAAGTAGATAACGATTGATAAATAAGATGAAGAATAAATGAAAACATAACCCGACCAATCATCAATTTTTTCTATTTTCTCTTTTTGCCCTGTTGGAGGGAGAAAATGAGTAGTCTCCAATTTCTGGGAAAGTTTGTCATGATTTCCGAGAAAGAGAGCCTGTCTTGATGGTTGCGATGGCTACATGTCGCGATGGCTTCATGCTAGAAGTTAAATTGACAAAAATCATCATCTCTACTAAGGCTTGTTTATTAATATCTTTTTTCTCTCTCCCTATCTCTCCATACTTTATCTTAGTTTCTTTAAAATCAAATTTAGTATTAAATAAATTATCGTTAAATTTAAAAGTTTCAACTTGAAGATAAAAATTTATCATTCTTATTTGATAATTATTTTTAAGTGTTTTATTAACTTATCTCTCCTTTTCATGTGACACTCCCGATTTTATTTTATTTTATAATTTAACATATTGTAATACCATATTAAATTATCAATCAACCTAAAAACTTAAAATTAAAGATAAAATTTATATAATTTTATTTAAATAACTTATGCATGCATTCCTATAGTAAGTAAAAGTTTTTATTTACCCACTAATTAATATATATAATATTTGTTGACTCTCATTTTTTGGTTGGCTCATAATACACATCCAAAATTTGTGAGATGAGCCTAAATGGTGTAGTGGAAAAAATTTAATAGACTACTCCTAGTAATGAGAAGAATAATTAAAATATAATTAGATAAATTTTTAATAAGATTGACATTAAAACTAATATTTTTTACTTTTTGTTCTTGTTATATTATTATTTGTTTTAAGAATAATATATGTTAGCATGTTATACTAACCGATAAATTTTTAAGATAATCTAAAAGTTTGAGACTGAAAATATGTTAACTATTTTACACCAATTAAAATATTTTTTAAAAAAATTAAGTTATAATTTATAAAAAAAATAATTTGTATGACGTAATTAGTTCTGATATTAATTCAATTAAAAATATTCAATTATATTAGTGACCCAAAATTTTATATAACTAAAATGCATAAAAAGAGACTAATATAACATCAATTTCATGAATCCATTAAGCTTAATTTTTAGTAAAATATTGACAGTTAAGAAATTTACTTCATAAAATTCAAGGAATTATGTCCTTTTGAAAATAAATTTGATATAAACAAAATTTGAAAACAAGAATAAAAAAATTATTTATAATTTAAAATTGTTATTGATAAACACAAAATAAAAGAATTAAAAAATATGAAAGAAACATGTTTATGATTTAAAATTATTTAGGAACTATTTTTTTAGCTTTAAATGACTTATTTTTGTTCATATAATGCAAATATTAAGATTAATTTGACAATATTCTAAAATTTTAATATCTCAATGAAAAATTTTATATTATTAAGAGCTTAAAACATATTTTAATGTGGCTTAACTGATTAACAAATAAATAACAACCCTTACTCAATATATTGTTTAAGCTCCAAGCTAAAAGCATACATGCATTTATATGTTGAATAGCATAATTGTTGTACATATTTCAACTATCAAAAACAAAAACAATGTAAAAAGAAATACAAATAATTAAACCAACAAATGTTTTCCAATTAGAAATTTTCAAAATATATTTAGTGGGCACTTCTCATCATATACCCAAAATTTATAAATACACACAAAAAATTATCAACAATATATAAACATATGATCAATTGAATTTCATAACATCTGAAGCATACCTCAACAACTTATCAAGAGAACTTGGCATAAATTTCCTTGCAAACAAGAAGCAAATAGTTGTCTTCTTTCCATTATACTCGCATTGGCTACTATTTCTTAACCTCTTTACCAATCCAGTTGTCACATCCCTTTTTCCAAATTTAGCTGGGTGAGGTCCCCCCTTCGACCAATCAACCCATGTTAAACTACGATTTGAATTTCTCTTCCAAAATTTGATGCTCACAAAGGTTGGTAAATAGTGTTCATCAGAGTAGCATGAAGCCTTGCAATATCTTTTGAATTTAGAAAAATATCTTTTGTCCGAAATTACCTCTACCGCAAGGGGCCGGTTCATTTCAAACCATTGGGAGCCCTTTCGCCATTGTTCAAGATGGACTAAAGGCTTCATACGACTGTTGTACCTCCCTCGGCCCACTGGACCTGGTAAATCATAGACTTCAACGAAAGTCTTGGTTGAGTTTATGAGGTAATTGTAGATCGTGGAGAAATTGTATAGAGGAATGCATGATTCTGAAAGAAGAACAAAACGTTGGTTGGAGATATCAAGCAAAGCATTGGCTAGCAAGCGACGCTCAGCTTCAACCATGCTGAATTTTCCCCATTCTACGTCCTGCATTGTTGAAAAAGAATGGTATTCATATTGACGTGATCCATTTTAACTGTTGTTCTTCAGCTTAATTCATTTTTAAAACTATAATAATTTAAATCTACGACAACTAAATTTCAAACAGGCTCTTATTGAACTAACTTCATATAATTTATCTGAAGTTTATTCACATGTTAATTATTATACGCTTTGTTCCATGTCTTCCTATATATTTTTTCATAAATAGAAAGCATGAAGAAAGGAATGTCAAAAAAGTGAAGCTAGAATGTAAAGGAGATGGAGTGAGGGATAAGGGGAACTGGGATAAAAGGAGTTCCTTTTATGAGTTGGGAAAGGAGTGGAATCAAAGCAATGCATGAACTCTCAAGGATTCTAGAGTCACAATTCGTTTATAGGTGCACTTATTTAATCCATAATTTAGTGATTATTATACTCTTATTTAACAAATTTTTATTATATATATTTAATAAATTAAATTTAACAACTAATTACAACCTGTTGCGGACTCTACTTTAAATATTTGCCTCACCAATCAATTAAATTTGCATTACCTGATTAATACATCTGATACAACTCATGCATCTCCACTGATTTCATACTGATTGTTGCGGGTTACAAAACCCATATATAATTTGTCTAAATCTCATTGGACGAGGTTATTAAAATGCTCTCTCTCCAATCTCTATGTTCTCTTGGACAGATTTTTCCAATATCTAGTCTCCAATAATATTTCGACACTTATATAATGGATACTCGTGATCTGCTCTAGACAGCATGATCGCCCAATTCGAATGAAATTACTTTCTTCCAAGGGAAACTAATAATAGAATATATAACATTTTAAATTAATTACGATATTCCAACGTGTGCTAGCACACAGCCCTAAACCACCGATTAATATCCAACTTAAGACACTTAATTAAAAATTTGTGGCAAAGAAATTATGACCTTTGGTACATTAAAATGCCCATAGCTTAGAAACTGGCAAATAGTTAATTAAGATTTAGCTTTCCATAGGAAATTCAGAAGAAAAATTGTTGCTTATAATTATAATTATAATTATTTGACATTAATATTTGGAGTAATTAGTCATAAAAAGGCCAACAACTATTTATTGTAATTATAATTTATACTTGTCGCACATTAATATTTGGAGTGATTAGTCATAACAAGGCAATCCCTATAGTGATTTATTAACAATAATGAGCAATGAATCAAAACAAGAAACTATTGTCGAACGAAATTAATTAAGAAGATCTTAATATATCAAATAAGAAAAACATTATTTAGTTTATGTAGATATTAGCTCTTAATTTTTTTTGTTTGTTTTATCAAAAGAAAAAAATACACAATTGTAAACAAAAAACAGTATACTAGTTACCTTGCTCGGTATTCTGCGGCCATGAAAAACTGAACTTTCATGCACTGTTCCATTGAAGTGGGGACTTGAATGAACATAAATTGAATAAAATCCTTCATTTCCACGAAAGAATTTCTCCCAAAGTGGAGCCAAACTCACAGCACCTCTTGTCAAAAACAAGAAGGCAACCTTCGGAACCCGTTTGAATGGAAATTCATGGATTCTTGGAACCATTGACGCCCTCCACAGCAACTCTTCTTCCTTCATATCATGCATGGCATTCTGCGGTGGCTTCAAGTATTCGTTCAGTCCCTTTCGCGTAGCCGTTTTCGTTTGATTTGAAATAACAAATAAAGTTGGAGAAGAAGCTGGATTTGGAGGAGAAGAAGGAGGTGGGGTGGAGAGTTGTTGGTTGAGCTGAAAGTTGAAAGAAATGTTATTTAGATGAAAACTTAGGGTTATTCCGAGGGCCAAACCACAGGCAAAGAGAAGAAATGAGGAGAAGAGATTTGGGAGATGCACTTGAAGATTCAAGAACAATGTTGAAAGGAAGGATTTTGGTTGTTGTACTTGATGTTGAGCAATCTCCTTCATTGTTCAAACTTGAAGAAGAGATCAGAGAGAGAGATGGAGATCTAAATATCTATGGAGTCTGGAATGAAAAATTTTGTATGGAGTTAACATATATAAGGTTTATATTAATATGGTATTCCTTGTAAGCTTCAAGAAGCTTGGGCTTCAACTTCACATAATTAAAGATTCTTGGACAAATTAATTACCCTCAAACTTTTGTCTTTTGAACCCATAACATCAAATACTAAACTGAACAAATGGGACGTGTGAGTTGTGATTTGGAATCAATACTGAAAATTTGGAAAAGTTGAATAAACCAACTGGACAGAATGTACTCAAATTTTATATCCATTGACTTAATACAATATTATATTAAACAAATTAGAATTTAGTGTTGATGCAAATTTACTTATTGTCTTATATGTATATAGGATTTTACATACATAAAATCAAAATTAATTTTTTATTATATTATCATTTATCAATTACCGATCATATATATGTATTTACTCACCTAAAATTTAAATTAGCATTGAATCAGAGTCCATATTAAGATACCAAGAAACTACCTAGAAGAGTCTTTTGTACTCTAATTTCTATTTATTTGTTTATTTCATTAAAGATGCTTTTACAGCTGCAACAAGTCATCACAAGAATGATATATATTAATCTATTACATGTTGACTCCCCCAATAGCTCAGCAACCACTTTTCCTTTCCGACCTTAAATTTCTATAAAGAAACTAAATTTTTCTGTGCTTATGTAGGGAAGCATGAACTCATGTATAATATTGAGTTCCCAAGATTGAAAAGGACAAAATATTTATATATATAGTTGTAGAAGAATTGGTCTAAACTATGTATATGTATACGTATATGCATATAGATACACACATAAAAATAAAAGCAATTGAATTTCATAAGATTTTGAGCAAACCTCGGCAATCTATCAAGAGAATTGGCATGAATTTCCTAGCAAATAAGAAGCAAATGCTTGTCTTCTTTCCTCTACTCACATTGACTACTATTTCTTAGTCTTTCCAAAATCTCAATTATCGCATCTCTTCTTTCAAATTTAACTGGGTAAATTTTACCCTTGGACCAATCAATCCACTTCAAACTATTACTATTCAAATTTATCTTCAAAATTTGACACTCATAGAGGTTGGCAAGTAGTGTTCTGCAGAATAGTACGAAGCCTTACAGTATCTTTTACCATTAAGAAAATATTTTTTGTCTGGTATTACCTCAATGGCGAGGGTTTGGTCCATTTCAAACTATTGGGAGCCCATTATGCCATTGTTCAATCTGGATTAAAAGCCTTATACCACCGTCGCATAGGCCTCGCCCTGCTGGGCCTGATAAATCATAGAGTTCAATGAAAAATTGCAGATGGTCGACAAATGTACGGAGAATGCATGAAAACGTTGGTCCGAGATATCAAGGAAAGCATTGGCTAGCACTGAATTTTTCTCATTCTACCTTCTGCATGAAGGATTATTAAGTTTATAAATATGCCAAAACCTTTTTCTCTGCATACATAAGCATCCAATGCCATAAATCATAATATATACCAAAGAATATGAATTAAGATAGAGTTAGTATTATATACTTTCTCCTTAGCTTAGCTTTGCTGAAGATGAGATCCAAAATTCTTTGAATCCTCCAAATTTACACCCTAGCACTTGAAGAATGCTTGGCCGAATGGAGAGATAAGTGAGTATATATATATAATTTATTAATTAATAAAAATTAATATTTATCTAAATTTTTGTTGAGTTAACCATTAAGTAATAAACAATGATAAATATATTCTAAGAGAAAAATGATAAAATTAATTTTAAATTAAAATATTTAATTTAAATTTAACTATTTAATTTTAAAATTATACTTTTAAATTATTTAATAATTTTTATTATTAATAGTCATATAATTTATATTAAGTTATATAATAAATATATATTTATATATTAATTTTTTTAATATTATTAAAATATATACACGGCAAGCCCTATATTATTTTTAAAAAGTGTTTAACTTCTTACTAATAATAATTTTCTTTTTTCAAATCCTTCTCAACGCACATAAGATTACATAGTAGTTGACCAACTTCTAAACAAATTTCTTTCAACATATGCAAATGTCTCAATCAATTAATGATCCATCAAATCGGAGTTGAAATGTCACTTTTCTTTTCAAAGATTATTTATATTTGGCTTTAAGAATATTTCTATAAATTCACAAAGCCCCAAATTTTTTCCATAAATAGAACTTTTGTTTTGTAACTTTTGCTTAAATTTTATAAAATACAAATCTATTTTTAGGGTTTATTCATTTTTTGGTGATTTTTCAAGTAACTTGGTGGATTTCAAAGGTCATTAGAGTTTACATGAAAGTTTTGAACTCTTTTTTATTACTTCTACACTGCATCAGTTAATAATTTAAGTTTAGATAATTTATTTGAAGCTTTCGAATCCCTCATTAACATGTTAATTAATTACTATATTAACTGGTTGCTTACTTTTTCTTACACATTTTGTTTCATGTTTTCACATATTTTTTGATATGAACAAAAAATGAAGAAAGGAATGTAAAAAAGATGAAGCTAATGGCTATTATAAGTAAGAAACTAAGAATGAACTCTCAAGTATTTATATTGTATTAAGAAAAATATTTTAAAAATTAACTAGGAAAAGCCTATAGTATTATTTGAATATTTCTCTAATGAAATGATACTACATATATTTTATTTTAAATTTATTGACTCATGATAATACTTATGATAATATAATTAAAAAATAGAATATATAATATAAATTTATTGAAACATTTAATAAGAGGGGTTTAATTATTTTTTTAAATGGTGTTTGTGATTAATTTGTTAATTTGGTACAATTTAAACGGAACAACAAAATACTAAACAAATATTTTTAAATGGAGTTTATCTCTAATTAATATCATGTAAATGTTCAGATTCAGATGCGAGCAGGGCTTCTTTGAATACTTGCAGGGCTTCTAACAAATAAATTATACAGTTCATGATCCTCATCTGATTTTATACTTACGAAATAGCTTCTTCCAAGTCAAGTATAGAATACAATATATATTTACGATATATGCAAACATGTGCTGTCACACAAACAGTTTGAGCTTTCTAAAGGAATTGCTGAAGAAAAACTAATAATTATAATTATTTCACATTAATTAAGAAGGAAAACAAGAAAATATTGTCGGATGATAGTAATTAGGAATATCTGAATATATTATTTAGGAAAAACATTAGTTTGAGGGGATGTTATTGTTAGTTTTATTTTATTTTATTTATTTATTTATTTATTTATTTTTACCCGAAAAAAGATACACACGTTCTATCAGTAATGCACAGACACGGACTAAAGCATATATGAAAAAGAAACTGTAAATGAAAAGCAGCATATTCTCCTACTATGGATAACTGAATTGTTTGGCACTGTTTAATTGAATGATAGACTACAATGAGCATAAATTCTATAAAATCCTTCATTTCCATGAAAGAATTTCTCCCAAAGAGGAGCCAAACTCACAGCACCTCTTGTCAAAAATAAGTAACCTTTGGTATACGCTTAAAAGGGAAATTCAGGAATTCTTGGAACCATTAACACCCTCCACAGCAACTCTTATTCCTTCATATCATACATAGCATTCAGGCTTCAAGTTGTTATGTAATTCGATTGTAGCCGTTTCGTTTGATTTAAAACAACAAATGAAGTTAGGGAAAAAGAAGAAGATAAAGGTGGGGTGGAGAGTTGGTGGTGGTGGTTGAGCCGAAAGTTCAAAGAAATGTTATTGAGATGAAAACTCAGGGTTATTCCAAGGACTAAACCACAGGCAAAGAGAAGAAAAGAGGAGAAGAGATTTGAGAGATGCATTTGACGAATCAACAACAATGTTGTGAGGAAGGATTTTGGGTGTTGTGCTTGATGTTGAGCAATCTCCTTTATTGTTCAAACTTGAAATGAAGAAGATATCAAAGATAGATATAGATATAGATAACAGATACAAATATATGGGATTCTTTGTAAGCTTCAAGAAGCTTGGACTTAAACTTCACATAATTAAAGATTCTTTGATTAATTAATATAAAAAGTTTGGTTTTTGTACACATAACATCAAATACTAAACAGGACAAGTCGAACTCATGAGGTTATGAGGTGTGACTTGAAATCAATGCTGAAAACTTCGGAGAGTCGAATAAAACCAACTAGACAGAACGTGCTCAAATCTCATTATTGTAGACAAGAAACACCAACAGAAAATGGAGAGAAGAAGATGAATTGGAAACTTAAAGTTATATTATTTCCTCACTGTATTAAGTCATCTTATATACACGTCAGCGATATCCTTCTTAGCAATAAAACTCCCCCTCATGATGGCTTGCAAATGTCATAGACAGCTATCTTGTACAAAAGAGGCAGCAACCAAGAAGAAGGCAATGCTTTATTTAATAACTCAGCAAGATGATATTGAGATCTAATGGGCATGAGCTTGATAAAACTTGCAACAACTTTTCCCGAACAAAATGGCAATCAATATAAATATGTTTAGTTCGTTTATGAAAAGTAGAATTAGAAGCAATATGCATGGCAGTTTGGTTGTAACAAAATAGAAGAGCAGATAAAGTATGACAGTTCTAAACAATTCAGCTCACTTGTGGTAACAACCATAGCTCTGTACGCAACTTCAGCTGATGACCTTGATCCAATATCCTGTTTCTTAGCTTTCCAGGAAACTAGTGCATCGCCAAGAAAAATACGAAAACAGTAATAGATTTTCTGGAATCAGTACAAGTCCCCTAATCAACATCAGAAAATGCTTTGAGCTGTAAAGGAGAAGATGAAAAGAAAAACAACCCTTAACCAGGACCAGATTTGAGATATCTAAGAAGTTGATGAGTGGTTGTTAAATAAGGAACCCTTGGCTGAGTGAGAAATTGACTAAGCATGTGGACAACATAGATAATATAAGGCTTGGAAAGAGTAAGATATAATAGTCTACCAATAAGACTTCTGTACTGAGAAGCATCAGGAACCAAATTACCATCAGTTACATTAAGTCATAGTTTTTGATCCGTAAGCACATTAGCTGGTTTGCTAGCAAGAAATCTAGCATCTTCAAGAAGTCGTAATGTGTTATGCCTCTAAGAAAGAGCAATACCCTTACAGAATCTAGCTATTTCTATATCCAGAAAATACTTCAAAGAATCAAAATCCTTGAGTTTGAATTGGCTCGCAAGAAGGACCAGTGACAATAATGTCATCCGTATATACCAAGATAGCCTCAAATGAAGAACCTAATCCTTTAGTAAACAAAGAATAATCATATTTGGATTGAACAAAAGCAAACTGAATGAATGACTAAGAAAACTTGGAATACCACTCCTTTGATGCCTGTTTAAGTCTATAAATGGACTTAGGTAGCTTACAAACTTTAGTTTCCCGTGAATTAAAAGTCTCCCCTTGTTTATGATAACTAAGAGGAAGATCTACATACACTTCTTCAAACAAATCTCCATTAAGAAAGGCATTATTCACATCCAATTGAGTAAGTTGCCAAGATTAACTAGAAGCAAGATCTACTAAAATTTTGACAGTGACTAACTTTGCTACTGGAGTAACTATATCCATAAAATTCACCTCTTGGCGTTGAGTATAGCACTTTGCCACTAACTTGGCTTTATGTCTATCTACAGAACCATCAGACTTATGCTTGATCTTATAAATCCATTTGTAGCCAATAGAATATTTCCCAGGTGGTAAAGAAACAATGGACCAAGAATGGTTTGACTCAAGGGCATTCAATTCAATTTTCATAGCTTTTCCCCACCGTGGAAAATTTACTACTTGATCATAAAGTTGAGGTTCAAATTGAGAGGATACGGTCAAAGTAAAGGTTTTATAAGGAGATGAAGAATTATAAGACAATACCATATGTAAAGGAAAAGAAGGATGACAGGAAGAAAAATGATAAGAATCAGTAAAAGATAGCAATTGACAATGGTAATCTCTAAGATAAGAAAGAGGTTTAGAAGGTCGTCATGATTTTCTAGGAGGAATTAGAGAAGGTACTGAGGTAAAGGCAGGGTCAATGCCGGAGTTAAATAAAGAAGAAGATGGACGTTCAAAAGAGCCAGGAGTGAGATTAGCTAGTTGCTGAGAAACTTGAACCTCAATTGAAAGTCTAGATAGAACCAAATGATAAAACTATCAATTAAAGGTCTGTAGAAACATCAGAATGAAAAGGAAAAGTGTCTTCATGAAAAATGACTTCTCTAGATGCAAAAATCTATTTGCTATGAATATCATAAAGCTTGTATCCAATCATATTCAGTAAAAACACAAGTTTTAACTCTAGGATAAAATTTGAACCTTTGAGTATAAAGAGTTGAAGCAAAGGAAAGACAACCAAACACTTTGAACATATAATAACCCACAGACTGTCGATAAAGCAATTCTAAAGGAGTTTATGCTACAATAGTGGAGAGGGTATTCTATTTACCAAAAATGCAGCAGTCAACGCACATCTACTTCTGAATTGAATAGTCACGTATAATTGAAAATGCAAAGTATGAGCAAAATTTAGCAAGTGTTGAAGCTTCCTTTCCACCATAGAATTCTGTTGTGGTCTCTTCACACATAAAAACTTATGTAAAACCCCTTGTTGCTCTAAAAACTCAATAAAAGTTAACTCTTTAGC
The DNA here is from genome assembly GCA_035221805.1 of Trichilia hirta. Classification (NCBI taxonomy): domain Eukaryota; kingdom Viridiplantae; phylum Streptophyta; class Magnoliopsida; order Sapindales; family Meliaceae; genus Trichilia; species Trichilia hirta. The sequence goes on from JAWDEX010000016.1 coordinate 11,594,519, forward strand.
ACTGTCAGATCTAAACATCTTGATCTCGTTGAATTGAGTGGCAACCATGCTAACAAGTTTGGGAATTACAATAAAGACATCATAATTATGCTTAAGCAAATAGACACAAGTAAATCTAATGCAATCATCCACCAAAGTCAGAAAATACTTGTGTCCAGAATGTGCAGTCACATTATATGGTCCTCATATGTTACAATGTATTAAATCAAATAGAAACTTAGCCATATGTTATAAGAAATGAAAGGCAACCTTCTTTGCTTAGCTAAAGGACAAATATAACAAGGATCGTTCTTATTTTGTTTGAAAAATATCACACTGTAATTTATTTTGTAAAGTACTTAGTGACTTAAAAGACAAATGACCAAGTCTACTATGCTTTAAATGGGCAGAAACATTATTAACCCGAGCATCATATAATTTATTACTCCAATTTTTTTTCTGAACAAATAACATACAAGCCTTCCAGTTTGTTGCCCCTTCCACCCGTCTTCCTATTGCTGATTTCCTGAATTGTGAAATGATCATGAAAGAAAATGACCAAAAGCTGAGAATCTGTAGTGATTACACTTACAGAAAGTAGGTTAATCTTGAATTCAGGAAGAAACAAAACATCTCTTAGAATCAACCTGGAACTTAGTCTAACATATCCACAAAACTTGACATGAATACTAGTTTGATTGGGCAAGTTAAATGTAGAATTCTCCAGTGTCCTCATCGAAACAAACGCATTTGCATTTGAACAAATATGTTTAGAAGCATCTGAGTCCATTATCCAGTACTTTGAAGAAGAAAAGATAAGAACCATAGGAAAAAAAAGACATGTACCCGACAAGTATGAAGAAGAGGAAACTTCATGCTGATCATTGGTCTTGACAAAGAATGACAAAATTGCCATCAACTGCTGATGCTGATCACTACCGAGATTCTGGAAATTTTGCCAATTCCTCAATTGTCATTTCTTTTGTGACAGCGATTTTGGATTGTCCATAAACCTAGTTGACAGCAACACTTTTCTGATTCTTCTGTTTGTGTTGAAATCCAGGAGGATAACCATGAATCTTATAGCATTTTTCAATGTTACGTACGTGAAAATTACATTAAGTGCAAAAAAGGCCTCTCTTTATTTTGTGCTGTGTTATCTCCTCTTTCTTCCCTAGAATAGTGTTCTCGACTGCAAATGCCATAGTATTGGTAGAATATTTCCCTGAAATGTCTGTGAGCCAACCGTCCTCTGTTGTTCTCCTTATGACGGAGAAAACACCTCGTTGATAGGTGGGTAAGATCCATTAGAAGTATTTGACCTCTGATTTGAGCAAAGGAATAATTTAATCCCGTAAGAAATGACATGATATACTCCATCTAATAATGAGAATTAAAATCCTTGACTCCTCCACAAGATCATTTTCCATAAGTACATGTATGTCTAAAATTGCTTAATTCTTCCCACAATGTCTTTAGTTTCATAAAATAAACATTCACAGAATTTTGATCTTAGCTATGATTCACTAATTCTTGTTTCAACTGAAATATTCTAGGTTCATTTCTTTTCTGGAAACGATCCTTAGGATCAAGCCAGATTTCTTGAGCTACTTCAGCAAACATTATGCTTACAGAAATTTCTTTAGACACTGAGTTTAATATTCATAAAATCACAATATTATTATTTTTAATCCTTGGACTCTGAAGATTAAGATTATTATCATAAATGTTAGGAACAAGGATTTTTGATGCTTTATCTGATGTTGATCAATCTTAAAAATTAGTACATATGGGGGTTTAGAATGAAAATTTTGTATGAAGTTAATAGATATGATAGATACAAGGTTGAAAGTTAATATGGGAATTTTGTAGGCTTCTAGAAGGTAGGACTTCGACTTCACAAAATTAAAGATTCTAGGATTAATCTAAAACCTTTAGCACTTGGACACATAACATCTATATTATCACAATACGAATAAAAATTGTATGGGAGAATGTCAAAATGCTTCCGATTAACTGGAATATATTCATTAAAGATTCTGGCAAATTGCCAGGAGTCCACCAACGCGTTGGGTGCCGTATAGATTGGGTTTTCAAGATTTTACTATATATCTCTAGTTGAATTCTAGTTTATCTAACATTTAATTTGTTGGGTATTTTTCTTTTTAAAGGTACTATTTTATCAGGATCCTTTCCTGCCACCGGTTACCTAAACCTAATTGGGTTCATAAGTGTGAAAGATTTTTTTCCCTTTATTGGTAATTACATTTGAATTGAGCCTTCATTAATGAAGGTATTGTAGTAAATTTTAATCCGAATAACACCTTTGTTTGAACCTGAACCATAAATTTGTAAATCCTCACAAAAGAAAATGCATCAAACTCACTGAGCAGTCATAGGATTTCAAAAAGTACAGAAACCACAGGGATCATTTACATGTTGCAGTAATCAGGGAATCAAATCAAATCCCAAATATATATGAATGAAATTCCCAGAGTATAAGATGTAAAACCAATCCAGATGAAAAACTTCGAGACAACCACAATCCCCAACCAACAAACAAAAATGTATAAATGTACAGCAAATGACATGAGCCAAGTTCTATTGAATAAAAAATTTTAATGCTACAAAAGGAAATCAGGAATCACTAGTGTTTGTGGAACCACATTTATGAACTCATCAGCTCTTTGTCGAGTTTTATGCTTACCATGGAAATGATTACTTTTCTTCTTTTCTTTCAGACCATTATCGTCTTTTCCTTTACCATCCTCTCGACTTTTTTGTCTTCTCTCTGTGCCATGACTACGGTATTTGCTACTTCTTGAGCTCATATTATTAGCCTGATCAGTAATCTGCTCACCTGGCAAAATTTCTTTTGATTCCATAGTAAGATCAGCATTCAATTTCTCTTTTCCTTTTCTCTTACTGGATGACTTCTCAGACCGGTTACCTTGTGATGAAGAAGTTACAGCACTCTCACCTAAAAGAACATCTCCCACAACACCAGACACTAAATCACCCTTGACTTCAGGCTTCTTGGCTGCTATAGCTCTCTCATCTCCATCTAATTTTAGTACCACAGGCCTAGGCTTTGCATGGTTTGGCTTTTTCTTTCGAGCAAGTGACTGTTCGGTGCACTTAAGTAGATCTTCAGCATCATCATTGAGTTTAACCTTTGAGATAGGGTCATTGGCAGGGGGATAATCATTTGCAACAATTTCACTCTTCTCAGAAGAAAGATAATATAAGCCATGCCGCTTACGGTGTTCTTCAAGCAAAGAAGTGGACTCATTTGATGGTTCTGTCCCATCTTTGCTCAGGTGGTAGGTTTGGGAAACACCAATTACTTTCTCATATTGAGCACTGCCTAGAGAAAATGAGCTTGCTAAAGGCAATTGGATGTCACCCAAGACTGTTTCTAATTCAGATAGATCTTCCTTAAGCAGTAATCCATCTGGTACAGGAACCTTTTGTTGTGCACTTGTTGAGACCAGTCCAAGCTCCTCGGAAAAGACATCATAGATCAATTCCACAACACTAGAAGCTTCAGTTACATCCCTTCCCTCCACATTTTCTTCCCCATGGCCTACAGGATTAAATATTTCTTGCTTTATCAAATCAGTGAAACCAAGTACATTCCTTGCTCTCTCTTGAATTTCTACATCATGGCTTTCAGAGAGGGGGCTCAAGGCCAATTCAACTATTTTTAACAGGCTTACAATAGATTCTTGTGTGAAAACATTTCTTCCCATAGCAAAAGATGCCTGACCATTAGAAATAGTTACCTCCCCAGCATTTTCTATAGAAAGATCTTCAAGGGATTGATTTATATCCCGCAGCTTGAAGGTATCATGCTGTTCACCATAGGCAGATACATAGGCAGGAGCTTCAGATGTTGCTAAATCAGAACTTTCAGGGCACTTCCTCACAGATACAAATTCTGGCATTGCTGATGGCAGATTATCAGCATTTGAGGAGGAGGCATTACTTTCCTTGTTCAAGAAGTAAGAGTGTACGCAAAAGATTAATACTTTAAAGGCAGACTGAACATACACTGCTCTGATTGAGGATGGCAAGAGATTAGTACGAGGTTGTAGTAGTGCCTCCATTAGTTCAAATGGATTTCTTGAAAACTCAACATACTCCCCCAACACCCAAGCAGCAGCAGATAATATCCTATGTAAGAAAGGATTACCAAGTAAAGCAGGATCAATGAGAAGATCACGACAGACACAAACAAGCTCTAGTCTAACATCCTTGACCCTCATACCAATATCAATTAGCTGACTCTCAATTTCTTGCCCTTTTTGGCAATGTGGAATTCTTGCCATTTCCCCAAGAAGTGATGCATACCAATCAAAGTCAACAATAACTTCATATAAATTTCTACTACAAGTAGATAAAACAGAACCAAGAATCTCATTGCAAAACCCTGGGTCTGATTTAATCGCAAAATTAACTAAAATCCTGGTTATTTCAGTCACATTATCCTCAGACACCATTGCCATTAGAAGATGCAAAGACTCAAGCTTAATATTAAAATCCTCATCACTTAAAGATTTAATCACAAAATCCTTATTCTCCAACACTGCCCATAAGTGTTTTGGTGCAATAATGGAAAGTGCTTCCAACCCAAGATACTTCAAATTCGGATCATCATCAACCAGAAACTCGTGAATCTTGACAACCGCAAGCTTCACAGCAGATTCATACTCACTCAAGCTACTCACCACAGTCCTAATGCACTCAAACATCAATGACTTTGCACCAGTCGTCCTCATATGGTCGTATATCGGCTCCACAATCCTCTTAGCCAACCTAGGCTCTAATGGAGCCAACTTAGCAAATATCTTCAAAACCTTAATTAACAACCAATTATTCTTAGCATCAACCAAAATCCTATAAAACTCAGGCGCTAATGGTAAATACGATCTGGGGTCTCTGAAACTAAGCTCACAAAACACTCCAACAACTGCAGACAAACTCATTGGATCAGAACTATCTAAATTCTCAACTAAACGTTTAAAACAAACCCTGACAGCATCTGGGTATTTCTCAAAAACCCTTAAAACAACAGAAATTGCTTTCTTTCTAATAAACACCTTACTACTACCCATCAAAGTAAAAACCTCAGAAGCTAAATCTCTAGCAAGATCAATATTTCCAATTCTAGACAAACATTCAAGAGCTAAACTCACCTCAAACTGGTTCCCATTGTTGAGATCTTTCCTCAATTGATTCGTAATCAAGAGAATTACCGGGGTGTCTTCATTGAAAGACTGAGTGATCGCGTGATACCCAATTTTCTTATGCAAGAATTGAGGCGATGACATCACTTCTATTGCGTGAAATGAAGCGAACGACATGTCGACACCGTGAAGAGCGCTGAGATAAGACAGTTTCTGAAGAGCAATGGATTTTGTGTGAAGGTCAGTGGATTTGATCTCTCTACGAATTTCTTCCATTGCTTTGGAGATGAATACCGATTCCTTAACTTGTTGCTGACGAGAAACCTTGATCAGGTCCTCAAGATTTCGTTGAAAAAGGTTTTCTATGATTGAATTTGCGGCCATTGGAAAACAATAAGAGGGAATTAAGCAAGAGCCTTGTTTTGTCTTGTCTTGTGTTTTCTGTTAATTTCTGAATGAAGACATAGATGTGGGAAAACTTGATTGATGGAAGAAGTTCTGATTTGAGGAGATTGGTGTTTGTTTTGCTGGTTTATACAAGAACAAGGAAACTTATAGTTTATTTATTTTTCTTTCCTGAGAACAAATAAATAAATAAGGGTATGATATTGTACATTTCAATGGTGATTATTAGTCAATTATTTAATTTCCAAATTAAGTTCCTTTGTTATTTATAAAAAATTTTATCTCATGATGAATATATTTTAAAGTTAAAGTGCCATCATTTGTTTTAAAAATCGTTGTAGCTTAAAATTACTAAATATTATGTAAATGTGTGAATTATAAATATTAATTATTAAATAACATTATGTATATATTTAACCGATTTTTATATCTTTAAATTAAATAAAAAATAAAAATAAAATTTGTATATATTGCTTGAGAAAAAAAGAATTAATGGCTTAAAAGGAATTAGGTTTTGGCTTGAGAAAAATTATTTAATGACTTAAAAGGAAATTAGGTTATGATTTTATTTATAATTGTTGTTTTTTATTTAATTAAAAATATAATAATTTATTTTATTTTAACTCAATCATATAATACAAGTTATTTATTTTATTTTTATTTTATGTAATTTTCTCCCATTTTTTCTTAAATTTCTTAAGCTTGATATATAATACTAAAATAAATAATTACAAAGTGTAACATAAACATATAAAATCTCCTTCATCAATCTAGTTACATATAAATTTTACACGTACGTCATGTCGTTTCTGTTTTTTGTGGAACAACTTTTCTCCTATTTCATTCGAGGCATAGGCATCATAATTGAATTTGGACCCTAGTTAATAAATCTGAAGGATCGTTTGAATAGAGTCGAGTCGGGCTTGTTTTCGGCTTTTGGTTTCAATTGGACCCATCAGATCGAGTGACAATATATAACCTCCATTTACCAGGGCTTGTTTGACTGGCCCAGTCAACCTTGCTTGGGCCAGCAGTCAAAGCTAGCTGTGATTATGATAACCAAAATCCAGCGTAACGGCGTAGCATTCATTAGTTACTTTTGACTATGAATTATAAAAGCGATCAAAGCTTTGTTAAAAATGGTAGTGTTTTTGATTTATTTTAAAAATAAAATAAAATAATATTTAATAACACAAATTTTTAAAAATTTGTGTTATATAATTTAAAATATTTATTTTATAATAATTATACTTTAAATTTATCCCACTATAATATAAATCAAAGTTTAAGAGAAGTTGAAATTTACTTTGTGACATAAGGTTGATATGTGTCAAAATTATTTTTATAATTTTTTAAATATAAATTTTGTGTTAGATATTACAATAACAAAGGTTGTATTCTAAATTAGTCTCAAAACCCTAAAATAAATAAAATATTTTTTATATTTTTAAATCAAAAAAAGAAGAAACTATTTTTACTTTTCTTTGTGTTTTTATTAAAAAAAGACTAATTTTTCAAGCAAAAATCTTGAAAAATAAAATTCAAACTTACTTTGTTTAGTTTATAAAATAATTTTTTACATTAATTTATATTAAAACTTTGTATGCTTCCACCATTACTGCTTAATAGAAACATAGTATGCTTCATATCTAATGACAGTTGACAATGTTATCATACCATTTTACCCTTCTGCGGAGTCTGAGGCTGCTATATATTCCCATGGGGTATGATAGAAAATAGACTTCTATGGTTTTATTTAATAGTATAGAACAGAAGCTGCTACATTATAGTATTTGAAGAAAAATATATGCATGATAATATGAAACGATAATTGAATGTTGAATAAGAAAACAATAGCTTAGGCTGATTAATGTATTAGAATACGAGACACTCTTTCTTATTTTCCTCTTCAGCATTTCATATTGGGACTACTCCTTTTTTTTTTTTTTTTAAATAAATATTTTATTCCAACACCATAAGGGTATATTAAACAAAGTTACATATTACAACAAATAAAACTACAATAACTCAGTGAACAACACAAGTTAGTCTATAACTTAATACAAACTATTGATGAGATTATTAAAACATATTGTAGTACTAGAAGAAAGGTATGCACAAAATACCAAAATAAATGATATTTGAAGAAGAATGCACAAAAATACTTTGAGCTCTATTGGAAAAAATTCTTACTCTTTTAAGTTAACCTTCACCATTTGAGTTGGCTCTTCCAATTGATAAAGTGATAGATGTCATTGACTAATTTATGTTTAACGCAAAATTTTTTCAGATCTGAACCTCAAAAGTTTCAGATCTAAATGAACAATTTTTATTCCACAAAAAAAATAACAACACAATCTTAAACTTTCACCAAATATCAAAATCTAAATGGAGAGAAATGATTCTGGGTAAAAATCTACCTTTATTGCCTAGGAGAAACAAAGAAAAGAAAAATCATAAATAAAAGCATTCTTTTGTTATAGTGTTTGTTAACTTGTGTTTAAATTTATAGTGATAGTAAATTTAAATTTGTTCTAATGTTTGATCAAATTAAATTTATTATGGTGTTTCTTGAGATATTGTTTATATTATTATTATTATTGATGATGTTATTGAAATTGGTTGTATCGTTCATATAACCATTTTATTTTTTGTTCAGATGTTTACATCACTATATTATTGCATTGGATATATTGGGTTAAACTAAATTTGTTATTTTGTTTGTTAAGATATTATTTATATTAGTATATTGTTTATTTATTATTATTATTATTATTATTATTATTATTATTATTATTATTATTTTCATTGGTGGTGGTGTTTATATGTTGTACTACAATGAATTATTTGGTTCTAGTGTAATTATCCTCTTACAATTTTTTTCATTGTTCTATACTTACACAAATTATTGTTTTAAAATAATGCGGAACAATGAAGAAAATGATTAGGTACAAAGTGAATATGAGGAGCTGAATTAGTAATTGATAGAAGCTTGAGAGTATTCTCTAAGATCAAAGTTTTATATTGTTGTAAAATTAATTAAATTTAATATAGCATGTGCTTAAAAATTTGTTCTTGTTATGAATTTTTGATTTTTCATATCTATTGTAAATTGGAAAATAGAAGAAATTATTTTAAAATTTTTTAAAATGATTGCATTAAATATAAAATACTTATTTTCGAAGGATATTCATCTTTTGTGAGAAAATGTAACCCATAATAATAGTCATTTTTTATTGCAATGACTTTCTATTGACCAGAAAAATTGGCTTTTTTGTATCCCTAGTTCTCGGGTTTAGATCCTGTCAATAAATGACGAATATTTGTCCAGTGAACTCAGATCCCCAGAGACTATATATATATAATGAAAGCCTATCGTTTATTTATTCACAAATTGAGTCTCTGTAATTCAAACCCAAAACTTAGACCTTAAACACAAAGTCACTGCCAATTAAACTTAACTCTAAGATAATCAAAAATCTTAAAGAATTCATGCTAATTTTATTTTATTTTATTTTTTTTTGGTCATAGTAAAGGTAAATCGATAATTTTACGAAATTTATGTTAAATGTTTATAATAAAAAGTTAAGTAGAGAAGAAGTAAGTATTTATTTTTGCATTCTGTTTATTTGAATGAAAATTATCAAGAGAAGATAATTATTATAATTATGAGATAATTTTAAAACATATTGTAACACTATCAGATAACACAGCAAAAGTTAGGTAATTGACAGATATTATCACAAGGACATCCATTACAATTTTCCCCCAATCTTTTCAAATAAATTGAATTGCTGAATGCTGATTCATCAACTTCGAGAAATTTATCTAAAGTTCCACTGACAGAGACGAAGGTTTCCACAATAAACAAATTACTTATCTTTTATTAATGGTATGGTCTTAATTATCATCAAAATCTCAGCAATGGCAGACAAGATGCCTATCCATCCTCTTCAGGATTTTGTTAACAAATAATACAATTCACTATATTTCAAAGCATATCCATTTTACATATGCTACGTAATATATCGACAGGGTATTTCATGGAGAGCAATTGAATGCCTGTTTATTATTATAGTAATTATATTTTATTTTAGAAGTAAAGTTAAAACATATTTGATAATATTAATTTTAGTAAGAATCACATAATTTTATATTGATATTTGATATTTATAATTTTTTTTCTATAATAGTTGTACTACAATAGTAATTGAATTCTAATTATATGTTATATTTTTATACAATAAAATCCCAATAATTAAATTATTAATAAATAAATAATCTTGCTTAAATAATAAAATTTTCGATCTTAAGTTGGACTAGTATACTAAATTAATAATCTAATTAGATAGATAAAATAATAATTTCTTAAAAAATTCTATAACGCTCAACGACTCTCTAAATTAATAATTGATTAAATAAAAAAGGTATAAAAAATTCACGACACTAATAAATATTTTATATTAATAATTTTTAATTGTTAATTAAGTTATTTTTAAAATGTAAATATAAAGTTAATTATATTTTCTTTGTACTTAAGAAAATGTTCAATCTCATTCTTGAACTTTTGTTAATACATATACTATATTTAATATATATTTTTATATTATAGTAAGATATAAATAATTTGAATTTTAAGAGTCAAACTACTGGCTATTTATAAAGATTATCTTATACCATTATAAGATTTTAAACTTTTTATCTTTTAGGGTATAAAATTTTGAGGTTACAATCATTTTATATTTGTATTTATTAAATTTATATATAATATATATTAATTTTTACGTTATATATATATATATATATATATATTCTAACTTTTTAATTTTTATATTGTATATACTAATTTTTAACCATTTTTAACTTAATAAATAATTGTTTATTAAAAGTTAATTAATTATTCATTTATTAATACAATAAAATTTTTATAAAATAATATTTTTGAAACTTTTAGATCTCAGTACAAAGTATTTTTTTTTTTTTTTTTGGCATTAAAGTACTTTAGACTCTCGAAGTAAAAAAAAAATGGGTACTTTAGCTGGGCCAAAGTAACAAACCTGAACCAACCCCATGTGGAAAAATCCAAGTTTATTGGTGAACCAAAAATGGATGAAATTGCCCCACTTTGCCTGAGTGCCGCTAATTGCTCTATATCCATTCACTCCATCGCCACACAAGCCAATATTGAACCAAAAAAGCCTAATCGCGAAAAACAAAATGGGTAATCTGAGGCTGAGTAGCTGCGCATTGTCCATTTCCATGCACGCTTTTTCCCTAAAAAGAAAATAATGTAGAAAAGCAGTTTGACTAAACTTTGTTCAATTGCCCATTTGAATTGGATGGATATGCAAACTGCTTTTGGTGACGTGCACGTAGGAAAAAAAATGGATTCTCTTGAGAAAGCACTCGGTATTTGGTGCGCCACAGACAGGAAAAAGGTAACTTATCCTTTCATTTGGAATCAATTGTAATGTCCAACACGTCTGGAACAATTAGTTGGGACATATGGCAACATCTTATTGCTATGTTGCAATATGGTAATTATAGTGTATTGCCATAAATACCCTTGTAAAAAAATAAATTAATTGTATTTAAAATATCATTGTGTATAAAAACTTTTATGATAGTAACATAAGTGGAATAATGTAGACTTTAGCGTCAATCAAGATATATCATTTATAAATAAATTATTTGTATGGTTTCTTATCAATATATTAAAATAAATACATAAAGTCCCATGACTGATCACAAATTTATATTACAAAAAATTAAAACTCCGTCATAAATTTAATTTTTTTTTTAGATCATATACAATTTTAAATTATTTATTTAATTAAATAATTATTCATAGTCTAGGAGTGATTGATTTTAGATTCCATTGGATATTTGTTTTCTTATATACTCTTCCCCCCTTATTCTATGCCTTTTATGCAGATTAGGGAATCAAGCTCGATTTGGTACAATTTTGTCATAATTATTAGTTTCGATTTCTTCTTTTATTGATAGAACACAAATTATATGATACTTTCATAATTTTAAATTATTTTTTATTTAATATTGGCTAATTCTTTCATCATTGAAGATATATTTCCATTCAATTAGTTCAACCGAGCTTTGTTTTAAACAAATATACAAAATTATAAATGATTTCTTCCTATTTCTTTTTAATTTTATAATTTAATTACACCATAGTTCTAAAGAATCTTTGTAGAGTATATAAGGTAATGGCAAAAGCGAAGATGGAAAATGATATAACACGACAAAGATAAGATTAAAAAAATTATACAAATATATAAAGAGAAAAAAAAAAAGAAGGTAAATTTGATCCCAATGGAAAGCTTGTACTAAGAATCTCCGGCAAAAGATGAGATCTTTTATGGAAAAGTTTATAGTTCAAAATCTTAGTGGATCAATAAAATAATACAACTTTATGAAAAAAAATTTGACTCAAAATTTAGCATACACTCTTCATCACATGCACCCAAATACCTCAGCTTAAGCAATTTTTATAATTGGGTTAAGTAATATTGTTTCTCTGCCTTTCGAATTAATATTCTAATATCTTTTTTTGTAAAAAAAATTATGTAGATTCCATTTAAAATAACAGTATTATCCTCATTTTTAGTGATAAATCCAAGAGTGTTTGGCAATAATTATTAGTTATGATATTGAAAAAAACGTAAAAATTTTGTTAAAATAAATGTTAAAATAATAACATATGAGAATAGTCATATGAAAATGAAATGATTACGACTGTTTTAATGATGGGAATGTGTTGTCCAAACGACGACGTCAGAAAGCATGAGTTAATCTAGTGTTGAGTAATACATAACACACTCCTCACACAATATTCTTGTGTTAACGGCATCAACTTTTGTTTTTCACAACCGATTCTTAAATTAATGACATGAATAGGAGATTCATTTTGAATACATTTTGTCAGGTAAATTCATAAATTTTAAATTTAATGCATATTAGGATAGAATATTAACTCATAAATATTTATTGTAAATTCTATTTAAAATTTATTTTAAATAAAAATAACAATTAAAAAAAGTTTAGTGTTTGCAGTGAATAAATCAATTAGACTGCTCATTTGACATTTAAGTTCTATAAACGTCTTTGCAATTCATTTTTACATTAAAGGCCAATTACTTTTTGCCACCAACAAATTTAATTGAATTTACTCATTTCTCCTTTTAGACCTTTCGATTTTAGGGAGCATTATTTTTAATTGCGAAATAGGTCATTAGCTTGGACTATGATTCCACCGCACAAAACGACGTAGGAAATACTGCACTTTCTTCCTTATCCAATACTATCAGCGCGGTCGGGGAAAAAAAACAGTGTTTATGCTCACGTGCCGTCCAACGATCAATCGCGTCATCATCCCAGGTGGCCAATAGATTCCACGTGGCAACAGTCAACTATATAAACGGGTACATTGGGATTACTTCTAGGAAGTACGAACAGAACAGAAAAAAACAAAACAAATATAATATAATATAATATAAAAAACAAATAAATTGCCTAACCAAACTGACACTCCCTCTGCTCGACCCTGTTCAACCTTGAACAACAACAAAAACGAGAACTTTACACAGGCTGAACGGAGATTCAAAGACAAAGAAATGACGACGTTCCTGTCGGAACTGCTGCGAAGTGATGCCGTTTTGACGGAATCCGTGGATACAACGGTGTCGTCGAGATGTTGCCTGACGGGCTCAGAGCTAGACTCCCCGATTTGGATCTTTTGCCTCTTCCATAAAGCAGTGCGCAATGAGCTCGACGCACTTCACCGATTGGCAATGAAGTTTGCTACTGGTCACAGAGTGGACATTCCGCCGTTGTTTCAACGTTACCATTTCTTGCGCTCGGTTTATACGCACCACTCCAATGCTGAGGACGAGGTACAATTTCAATTTAAACTGTTATGTATAAATTTAAACCTAACTCTCCATATGAATGTTATACAATTGTAGTTCGTTTATAGGTCTTCTTTCTTGGTTATAAATATTCCTATTGTGTTGGTTCTTGTGTCATTTGTAATTTAATCATGTATATCATATTGCCGAGTTTTTCAAATTTTTTGCAGTGTTATCATACATTCTTGTTGAAGCATGTCGTAGTTTGTACTTTGGAAGCTGAGAGTGTCAGGTGTATATACGTATATATATTTTTGGGTGTTGATACAATGTTTTGTAAATTATGAGTTTATTACGATTGGAGGTAGAACTAATTGCAACCATCATTTCAAAAAAGAATAGGAAAGTTTGAAACGAAAGTAAAAGTGGAACAAATACCGTTCTGGTCCTTTCAATTCATTTTATTCACAAATATTCTATCTCCGTTTATTATTTACTTCTAATCAGTGTATTCTTGTTGTCATTTCTTAATTATAATTGTTTTTTATGTGGCAGTTTTGTTTTCTTTCTTGGTAAGTCTTTCGTTATAAAATTCAAATTCGATTTATGCTTCCCGCCAAAAGACAAATTGGAGGTACAAGTTATGTTTTTATTATATTGAAGTGACTACTCAATAATGCTACGTTTGCGGAGACAGTATGTCAAAATATTTATTTTATTTGAAAATTTATTTTATAATGCTATGTTTGAAACAGTAGTGATTTTTCTTGAAGGGCATTTCAAACTGTCCAATATGATGGTTCAAACTACCTGGTAGGGGGCGGGGAGCGGGGAGGGCCATGCTTTTAGTTTTTTCGTGAAACCAAGGGCAAATTCCTTTTTGCTAGTCATTTCCTACAAGACGTTCTCTTTTGGAATTTATTTGTGCAAATCTCTGGTACCTGCATGATGTTTTATGTTGCTTGAAGGAACATGTATGTGCTGTTAGATAGACTATTCCTAGTTTTATATATGTTTTCTTTCTTCAGTAGGTACAGTAGAGCTACATTGCTTCTTCTCTTCGGTAAGTACATTCTATTTTCTACTTCCGCAAGTTAATAATTATCGTAAACATCGTTATAAAATTGACAGTGGCTTTGTATACATAAATCCAATGGTTGGCAGTTGAAACCTGATGTATAAAATCAATGTTTTCTGTAACTGCTGCTTGTGGTGTGTTTGTGGGAGTGAATTTAGAAAAGCTCTCTTTGGCACTCGGTAATGGTAACAACATGAGGCATATGTGCTGTATTTCTATAACTTTTACCCTATTTCTAGAAGGGATATGTTAGTGACGTTACTTACATGCCATTTTCTGATCTGTAACAGAATGACTTTTCTGAAAAATGCAGGTTATCTTTCCAGCTCTTGATACACGTGTAAAGAATATAGCAAGAACGTACTCCCTTGAGCATAAGAGTGAAAGAAATCTTTTTGATCATCTTTTTCAGCTGCTAAATTCTTATATGCAGAATGATGAAAGTTTCCCAAAAAGGTTAGCATCTTGTTCAAGAGCCCTTCAGACATCAATCAACCAGCACATGGCAAAGGAAGAGGAGCAGGTACAGCTCCATCTGGTGATGTTTGTGTTTTGTTCTAGGTATTTGGTCATTTCATTGATTTTACTCTTTTTAGTGTAATGAAGATGCACTGCAGAAACAAAGAGGAATAATAGATTCAAAAATAATTTTAGGTAAAATGTTTCTAACAGAAGTGTACTAGGTTAGAATCTAACCAATACAGAAGCTGCTGATTTCTTAAATTCTCATAATATAATAAATAAGATAACTAGTATGTCTGTTAATTTTTGTACAGTATTTATGTTGTCATATGTTTCTTTTTACGGATTGCTTTCTTTATTTAGTTTGTGTAGTGTCATCTGAGTGGTCCAGTCATTCAGTATCAGTATTCCTTGACTTTGTTGTACTCTTGGCTCCAATTAACTTGTTTTTTATGGAAAATACCACTCTTTGTACTTTTGATATTTAGTCTTTACCCATCAAGTGGTAATATTTCTTTAGTTTTCTATTATTGATTTCGGTTTCAACATTTCTGCTTGTGAATACACATTTTTCCTTTTCTTCTTGTACTTTTATCAGTTTTGTGTGTAGTTTCTCTACCTTGTGTATCCTTTTTTTATTGGTTCCTTCTCATTTTCAATCTTCTAAGTACAATCCAATTTGCAAATTTCTTATCGTTTTGGGCTTGATTTAATTCATTTTAGAAAGGCAGTGCTATTTTTCATGCTAATGACAAAATTGGCTGTATTAAGAGGCAATTTTTGTTTATCCTTCTTTGTTGAATTGCTCTGGAAGAGAAATTAGACTTTTTATGCCCAATATTTGATGTCTCTAACATCTGAGCTAGTGGATTGGTTACTGGTTAGTATTTATTTTTTTTTCCCATCCATTTTGGCGCATAGACGTCCACATGTACACTCATATGAACAAAATTAAACTTAAATGGGAGGTATTCAGTTCATTTGGCAAATGAGAGGAATCATATGGCACTATAATTTTAAGCACTAAGTCAACTTCCCCACTTGTCTTGGTGGTTGGAGAGAGAGTATTGTTCTGATTTTAAGATGTAAACTTATACACTTATCATTTTGGTAGCTCTCAAAATTTCAAGACTCTTGAGAATGTTGACCTGCCTTAACCTTATCTTCTTCTTCTTCTTCTTCTTTTTCTTTGTTGAAGTCGGTTTGTTTTCGTTGTTGATGAGTGTGCGTGTAGATAGGGAAAGAAAAATCCCAGTTGGGGGGTGGGATGTCTTTCTTTTGGAGCCTTGCATTTGCTGCTAGTATGATGCCAAAATTTTTTTGTGTTAGAGTGTTGGTCCATTGCCATGCAAACACGAGTATGAGAGAGAGAGAGAGAGGGAGAGAGGGAGAGAGAGTATTGATTTAAATGGAGAGCAGTTGCTATAAAATTTTTGTTTTTTTCTCTTCTCCTTTCCCTCCATCCCTCTTTCTTTGGGATGCTTAGTTAAGTGCACACTATGTATTAGAGTGGAATGATTTTAATGTGAAGAAACCAAGTGGATAAATTAATCCATTAATAGTCTATATTCCATTTGCCGTTAATCTATCGAAATAACCTTTTTAATCATCCATACCTTGTTTGCAAAACAACCTGGAAACTCAGACTTAGCCATTTTTTCTTAAATTTAAATTATAAGAAGATAAATGGAAAATTAGTTTACATTTTAGTAAAGGAATTCATTGAGGGTTTCATCCAAGGGGGGAAGAGGAAGAGAAGGGCAAGAATATTATCGTAATAGCACATACGAAATCATCTGTCTAGTTAGAATACTATTTAACGTTGCATCCTTTCTGTGTACATGACCTTTTTATTAGAACCTACTTGGTTACAACTTTGCATTGTGCTGAATCTGTAACACTGTTGACTTAAATGGATCTAGATATTTTTCTTTATATGCCTGAAAATGTGGATAGCATTTTTTTTAAAGAAAAATCTGTCCATTGTCATGCTACATTCAATCCACTGCCCAGGAGTGCATATAACCTGCCCATTTTCTTCCTTTGTATGCCTTAATTCATTAATGGAAGATGATGCCTAGTATAATCATGTAGTTTATTTAGTGTTGGGGGTCTGAGTCAAAATCAATCTTCATGTAAATTATTATTCACTAACTAAAAAATAAAATAATTTAACAAATAAGGTAATTATTTACTCCTTCCTTCTTATATCTATTTATTTTGGTTGGAAGTAGATAATCAAAACGTTAATAACATTAACCAATATGTTTATAGAGTAACTGATTGAAGGACTTGTTCAAATTATAGTTTGATTAATTGAATTAGTTCATTATGGCAAATTTCTATCTGAAGTGCTAATTTATTTTGATTCTTTGCATTAACAAGAATATTTGTTGGTTAAAGCTTTTTTGTTTCTGTCAGGTCTTTCCTTTGCTCATTGATAAGTTTTCACTAGAAGAACAAGCATATCTGGTCTGGCAGTTTTTCTGCAGCATTCCTGTCAATATGATGGCAGATTTACTTCCATGGCTTTCATCCTCTATTTCAACTGATGAATATCAGGATATGCGGAGGTGCTTGAGCAAGATAGTCCCAGAAGAAAAGCTTCTTCAGAAGGCAAGATTTCAGTGTATTCTGAGGATTAAACCTTTCTCTAGATGTCTTTTGGTGAGTGCATATAGCTGATTATGACTGTTGTTTGTTGAAGGTTATTTTCACCTGGATGGAAAGGAGAAATGATTCTGAAAATATCAAAAGATGTGTAGATCATTTGGAGGTTCATTGTCCTGTAGATTCAACAGCTAGCAGGTTGACTCAACAAATGAACAGAGTAAAGTGTGCATGCGAGTCACTGAAGACTGGAAAAAGGAAATATTTAGAACCGAGGAATGAGGTTTCTGGTGTCCATGGAACATATCCAATCGATGAAATACTTTTGTGGCATAATGCTATAAAACAAGAGTTGAATGAGATAGCTGAGGAGTCTAGGAAGATACAAATTTCTGGTGGTTTTACCAATTTGTCGGCCTTCAATGAACGGTTGCAATTCATAGCCGAAGTTCTCATCTTTCATAGGTATTCCCGTTGCTATTATTCTATACAGTTCTAGAACATTCCCTCGTTGAAATGATCACTATGAGATATTGAGTGACCTTATTTTCAATCTTTATTTGTGTTTATATACCTTCCATGGTGTTAGTTCTTTTACAAAATGCATGATAAAAAATCAGCATCTGTAGTTGATACTTCTCCCCTCTTCTTTGTCTGGAGCATTTCCTGGTTGCAGTGTTGCTGAAGACAAGGTCATATTCCCTGCTATTGATGGAGAGTTAACGTTTTCCCTGGAGCATGCTGAAGGAGAAAGCCAATTTAATAACTTCAGGTTTTTGATTGAAAATATTCAAAAGGAAGGAGCAATTTCTACTTCTTCTGCTCAGTTTTATGCAAAGTTATGCTCACATGCTGATCAAATAACGGAAAAAATAAAGGGGCACTTCCACAAAGAGGAAGTTCAGGTGAGCTTTCTATGTTCGTTTAGGAATTCTTTTAGGAATGTTTGTGTGCTGTTCTGAATTTACACTGCAAGTTTTCTGTAATACTGGATTAGTGCTATGAAGTTGAAAC
>JAWDEX010000016.1:11628170-11640788 GCA_035221805.1 Trichilia hirta
GGGTTGAAGTTACTGAACCACAAGTGCATGGAAAAATGTCTAGAAACAAACTGCCCTATCTGCTGTGATATCCTATTCACATCAAGCGAAACTGTCAGGGCTCTACCTTGCGGCCATTACATGCATTTGGCTTGCTTTCAGGTCCAAAACAGACGCTTGCAAGTCCAATCCATTTTCTTCACATATGTTTTCTTCTTAAAATCTGTTTTAAATGCAGTGGTTTAATGTGATTACGTTGTGGTCTGTTAGGCATACACTTGCAGTCATTACACGTGTCCAATTTGTTGCAAATCTTTAGGAGATATGGCAGTAAGTGAACTTTTTCCCACTTTTCTTATTTTCTGAGGCGTCCAACTACATGTAGCCAACTTGTATAAATTGTATATCTACTCTGGAAAATGATTAGAGAATGAATATATATACTTCTGTACTGTTTCTATATCTACTCAGATTTACTTTGGTATGCTGGATGCCCTGCTGGCTGCGGAGGAGCTTCCAGAGGAATACAGGAATAATTTTCAGGTTCATTTTCTTCTCTATATCCCTTTTCTCTCACTGTCTGCTTCTCTTAATACTATTTCATTTGGTAAATTATTACCTTGTTAAATGATTTCTTCTCGAGTCAATATGATTGATATTTCAAACTTCCCGTGAGTGGATTTGCCAGCATATTTCATATTTAAAAACAACTGAAGTATGAAACTTTTTTCTTAGGTAAAATTCTTAATGCTTTGTCACCTATTTTGTTGACTCGGTTCTTTACAAGTTCAATAAATCTTGTATCAAAACCATTTTCTTTCTCTCTTTCTTTTTCTGGGCAATTGATAACAGTAGAAATGCGCTGGCTGACAAATCTCGTCTTGGGAATGCATTGCTAATAAAATTTTACATTACGATATTGTTACACATTGAGCAGAGTATATATCATCTGGTAGTAGCAATCTGTTGTCCAGGTTATTAACTTTTTAAGTAGTCTAAGCAATGTATGGCATTTCAGGATATACTTTGCAATGATTGTGAGTGTAAAGGCACAGCACGCTTCCATTGGTTATACCATAAATGTGGATTCTGCGGATCTTACAACACACGTGTAATCAAGAGTGAGGCAACGGTTCCCAACTCTTCTACTTCACGTAAATAAGAGGTTTCTTTTCCCTTTACATATATATATATATATATACACACGCATACATATTTGATTGTAAATACTTGTACAGCCAATCCAATTTTCAGAAGACTTATTTATATAGAAACCCTCATAGAGTTATAGGTCATGACGCTGTGGTTGAGTTCACCACCCGAGATCATACATAAAGTTAAAAGATACAGAGGGCAGTGAAATGCCAAAATGTAAAGAAATTTCTCTCTCTCAAGCAGCAAAATCTACAGTTCTATAAGATTTTGGCCCAATCATTTATCTGTTTCTATTTCGTATTATGGCAATATTTTCTATGCTGTGACGTAGCAATAGGTTCATATGTTGATTTTCAATGGCACGGTATGCGGTATTTTTGTTGAACTGGGCTGGGGTGGCGGCTTCTGCTCAATAGCTGCATCCTATTATTTGGGCCCGTTTGTTACCGTGGTAGGGTGGCTTTTCACTTAACCGTTATTGTGAGATGTAAACTCTAAATTACACCGTAATGTCAAACCAATCCTCATAGTTGCATTAGTCTTTTTCTTTTTCATTTTTTTCTTTTTCACATCTTCAAAGGTAATGGGTTGATGGATAAGCGGGAAAGCTAATCGAAAGATGGACTAGGAAGCACTTTCCCGTTCATTGCGTAGAGCCATAGGCTTCACAGTTGCATGGATTAACAAAAATAAAGGTGTAATAACAATTGGGTCCTTGAATTTTGGTGAAAAACATTTTGGTGTATAAATCGGATCTTGTTATGTGAATTTTTTTTTCATTTACCTCAATTATAATTCAAATTATTGAAATATGGAGCAAATTAATAATAATAATTTTTAATAAATATTCATTAATCCTAATTTGATTGTAGAAGTCTTAGACAATTTGTGTTTTAGAAATTCGAAATAGTATTATTTTTAAAAATCAATAAAGTTCTTTGAAAATAAAATTGTAGCTATTTTAAAAATATATTTTTAAAAATGATGAAAACCAATAAAAAATATATTTTTATTTTTAAAATAAATTTTAATATTGCCAACCATAATTTTGTTATTTTTCTTTTTAAAAATAAAAAGTAGATTTTAAAATTACTTCAATTTTCTTTTGACTTCACCGGTTTCAACTTTCAAGATAGCATCGAAAGCGTCCAGTTCTTGTCAAAGTCAAATATTGAACGCCACCTAATTGCCTATAATAACAAGAAAAACACTGCTATTTAAATGCCATATAAATTAGGGGCTGCATATACCGACATAAATATAACATAACAATAGCAAGCTTAAATTGATAGAAAATGACACAATAATCTACAATAATATTTTTGTTCCACATGTTGAATGATTAAATTCATTTAAACGTGTCAATTAAATAAAAATTTTATTTAAATTAAGCTTAGTAAATGGATAAAATTCGCATTAAATGTGTCAAATTTTTATCAAATTAAACGTGTTATATTGAACAATATGAATTTTTTTTTTTTTAAATTCTTATATACATACTATTGTATTATGATAATATTGGTTGTCCCTATTCATTTCATTTATTTTTAATAATTGTATTAATTTTATTTTTTTTTATTAACTAATAATAGCCTGTCACATTAATTTATATATAACAAATTTATATTCATAACACCACTTATTGAGAAATACGGCATAATAACACGAATTATCAAACCCTAATATAATCACTTAATATTTTGATAAATGGAACTAAACATTGTTAAATTACAACTTTGTGATGATAAGAATAAGATTGAAAAGTGAATTATTTGACAATCGAGAGATGGTCCCAATCGACAAACCATACAACAATGTAACATCAAAATTTTCAATGTACATGTGGCGTAGTGATTCAATTTCAAGAAGTAGCCTACAATTATTGCAAACCCAGTCCCCACTTCTTTACAGTTGTAGTTCGTGTAAGTATTACCATTTCCCAATTGGGTCTTTCTCCATTTTAATTCTTGTCGGTTCTTAAAACTTCATCTAAATGTTATTGACATGGTTTACACTAGAGTGAAAATCATAGATGCTCTATAAAAAGAAAGAGACATATATTAGGTTTTGAGTCCAGTTAACAGAACTTATTTCGCCTTTATATATATGAATTATTCTTCTTTGTAATAAATGACGGCTCGATCTCTTAATTAGTGCGAGACTTAAGATCATGTAAAATTTAGAACGTAAATTTTTATTTGATTATTAATATTTCATGATTTCTAACTGTAATATATTTATTATTAAAAAATAAGTTAAAAAAGAAATCCATGAATATATATTTTGGGATTAAATTATTGGGATCCAATGTTGATAGGCCTTGTAATTACATGTAGGGTCATACCACAATTATTGCAAGAGAAATTTGCGTCACAAAACTTCTGCTCTCATATGCTAGAGAGTAAACGAGACTGATTTATGAATTTTGTGATGGGTTGGTAAAAGAAAAAATTTTAATGCTTGTAATATTAATAATAGTTACAAGAGTCGTAGTTAAGCAATTTAATAGTTTCTTTATGTTTATCATAATAATTTGAATTATCTAGAGGTAGGGGAGGGGCTCTAAATTGGAAAAAAAAATAAAATAAAATAACAATTATATGAAAACAATGGAGAATGACCCAAATTTTTGACCTACATTGATAAATTATGCAGTCAGTGAAGTCGGGAATAGGAAGGGTATAGCCTAATTAAGACAAGACATAAGATTAGATTAAATATTAGATAGGCAAAGGTAATGCAAACAAAAAATAAAGCAAGCAACCTAGAGACATTTCCATGTATACAATCTTTGAATATTGAACATTGCCATTAATCTTAATCTCACAATAAGAAACAGAAGGTTACCTATATCAAAGACAAATGTCATAAATTTGGACAACAAATTCAAAAGTTTATGGAAATGGTTTATATATTAACAAAGAAAGAACAAAATAGGGAGATCTATCATCATCCATATAATATAATATTAATGAAGAAAAAACTCATCAAAAAGACACAAGTAGAATGGGACTAGCAATGAAAAAAGGGCAACTTGTCCTTGTGTCCCCTAGGCATGTGACATTTTGATATGCATCAACACATTCCTATTCATTTGCTCTTCTAGATGTCATAACTAAGATTTGTATTATATATTTAGATCTGTTAGATATTCTTAATCTTAATAATATATAGTTCCTGCTTTACTAAAATCTAAGTTCTTCGAATATCAATACAAATACGACCGGGAACACGATTTATGGTAGTTAATATATCACTCAATTTGAAAAGATATATTGTTAGATAAGAATTAACATTAATACTTAAGGCAAGTCTCACAAAATTTTCATTCAAAGACCTACTTGATTTCAATAAGATGGAAGAAAACCGAGATGGGTGTGCATCAATATGAGACTACAACATTATTGAAGTAATTGATTGATCGAGACTAGAACTTGAAATTTAAACATATGAAACCTTGACATTGATACCATATAATGACGATTAAATAAATTCACGTACATTAGTATTTAAAGTCAATTATGACAACTTGTTAGAAGAAAAATTTTAATTTCAAGACTCATCTAATATAATTTTTCTAATTAATTAAAAGAAAATGTCATTACACAATCACTTCTTATTCTTCTTATTGTCTTTTGATCCACTACTACTTCTTAATAAAGAACCCAAACCAAAGAGATTTGTAGTTCCATTAGAAATATAAGGAGGAGGCACATTCAACACATGATTAATCTTAACACCATTTGTATATGATCCACAATAATTTTTCTTTTTTGCCCTGAACTGATAAGGATTTGAACAAGCAGAAGGAGTTGACGATCCCTGCAATTTTTGTGAACTGTTTTGCTTCTGAAAATCCTTCAAAGATGTTCTTTTATTAGGAGTCGAACCAGTTGAATTGCTGCGCGACAAAAGTGATAACGAACTTATTAAACTCTTCTTAGCATCGCAATTAAGACTGCTACTTCTCTTAAAACCCCAGAAAGATTTTGACTGTGTTGCCTTCTCTTCAAATTCATTTTTCATAACCGTGGTTTCCTTGAAGCTGTAAAAGTCTTTCTTTGGATTTTTCTCGCTTGAGGAAGAACGGGGAAGAGGAGGAAGAGAAGCAGTTGGAGGGAGCGAACATGTTTGGACTTGTTTTGATGAAATTTGAACCGGAAGAATCACACCGTTGGCGAAAAGCTCATCTGCTGAAGAAGATTCTTGTTCAAAATTGTTTGAAATTCTGAATTCGAAATCGGAATTCATATCCAAGAGCTTTGAGTCCCTTCGAGATTCGTCGTGATCAACAGGGACAGCGTCAACTGGGCTGAGATCATTGGAAAATGATATACGAGGACTTGTATTTTCCGAGCACATAATGATATTCAAGAATTTATTGCAGAATGGAAAATTTTTTATGATCAAGAAAATTGATATTCAAGAATCTACTGGCAAGAAGTTCAAGATTTAAAAAGAGCTATACAGTTGAAAAGAAAATAAATAACATAATCAATTATGATGGCCAAGAAGAAAGTTACACAGGCTTGAATTATTGACAAAAAATTCTAGGACTAGGAAGTCAAAAAAGGAGAAATATAAATTACTGTAGGTATTTTAAGGAATATTAAGAGAAGACAAAAGAAGTAGTTGCAGAATAATGGTATAAAAAGGCTAGAATTTCTAGTAAAATTTGTTGATGAGATTCATAATGTTCTTCTACTCTGGCAATAGAGCAGAAGGAGGTTGTCTCTTTAAGGAAAGGACACAGAAGAATCTCTGCATCAGAAGTTGCAGAGATATATACTATAAGCTAAGAAACAAAAGCAGATGGTAAGGAAAAACAATATGAAGGGGAATATACTAAGAGAAATATGACTCAGATTTTTTTGAGGTTTTCAGAGAAGATAAGGAAATGAGAGACTAATGAAATTGAAATTGTTAAAATGGAGAAAAGCGGGGGAGAGAAAGAGATCTAACTTGAGAATATTTCAAGAGTTGCCTTCATTGAGAGGTAAAGGAAATCTGCATACTAATTGTTATCTTTATTTTTTCTCGAAGAAAGTAACAAAAAGAATAGAGAAATTATGGGAAAACTTGTGGGTATAATTTGTGGGAATCGAATAATTAAAACAAAAATGTTGTTAAAGACGATAATTGTACTGCTAAGAAAAAATGTGAAAAAATATGAACAAAAGGTCTGTTGAAGGATTTAATAACAAATTAGTTCACAAGTTTACCATTTGTCTCACATTAGTCCCTGTTATTCAGGTTTGCTGACCAAAATTAAAATATTCATAATATACCCTTTTGTTCATTTAAAAATTATGGGCTATTAGAAAATAATTTGGACTAATTTGAAGTAGTTTGTACTTTCATAACTGTGAGGACTAGAATGATAAGGAGGATTTTTGCTTTTTGTTTTTTTTTTAAGACAGTTTAATCATCTCAACAAATAATTGACTTTTTCTGGCAAACCACCACAAAAATAGAAAAGAAAGAATAAAAATACCAACTTTCATCTTTTGGAATAATAAGAAAGTTGGACAACAAATCCCTCCAAGTCTAACTTGAACCATTCTTCACTCAATTTGTGATTATAACTAATCAACATTTTTAAAATTTTAAGGTGGGTTACAATTTTTCAATTAGGTCATTCACATTTTTGAAATAAAAAAACATGATTTAGGTAAGTTTTCTTTCATCTCCTTCCCTTTCTATTCCTCACAGGAGAACATGTAGAACTTGCATCTTTTGGCTTTTCCTTAGGTTTCAAGTCAGAGTTAAATTTTTCTAACGCATGTTTTACTTCCCTCTACATCAGCTTAACCTCATTTTCAATATAAAAAATTTTAATAAGATAAATCAATGTAATTTTAAATGCATCAAATACAATCATATTTTTGTCTATTAAAAGACTTTCAAGAACATAAGCTATCTAAGATAATGTGTAGCTTAATATAATCTTATACATTATAGGAGGTCGAAATCGAATTGATTATAAAAATTAAATTAAGATAAACTTTTTTACTTTCATTTTTTTTGAATTAATAATAAATTTGTTCTGTTTCTCAATTTTATTTTTTCAAAGGAAGCTCTTCCTCAAGTTTGATCTTATGTAATTTTAGCTTTTTCATGAATGTTTATTTGCATGTGATTACATAACAAGTTATACCATTCAATAATAAGTAGCGATATACCTGCCTTAGTTGTTCATAATCCTAAAGAATTTAGGTCTTTGTTGTCATCCATAAGCCTATGAATCTTACTTTTTATATGGTTTATAGTTTATCAATTATATATATAAAGGAATTTCCAGAAATGAAGAAGAAACAGATTGATTAAATGTCTTATTATGTGTATATTAAAGTATATATAGTAGTACAATGAATTGGACTCATTCCTTTAACTTGTCCTTTCCATTTCAGCTAATTGATTGAGTTTTATTATTTTGAAAATATGCTATTGTCCATCCTACTTTAATATAATTTTCCAAAAGAAAATAGCACATAAAACCATCTATATTGTCATATAATCATTTAATAAAACTAAGTGTCCATCAAACATACAACCAAAAAACATATTATACAGGGCAACAATTATAGGTTATATTTGTATTATTGATTGTTGAATACAAATCAATGGTCAATATTAAAATGACACTGAGATGTATTCCCCTTAAAATTAACACCAATTAATTGACACTAACTCAATTATTTAATGAGTTAGACAATCAAGCTGGCATTATTTAACTAGTATTAGATTGATGAGACGCGTATATGCTAATTTTGATGTTAATGTTAAGTGAAATATCTTCACTTTTAGATTCGATTCCCCTTTTAGTCATTACAATGCTATGTATGTATGTATGTATGTATGTATGTATAGTACAACCACATTATTAATTTCATATACTATTACATTATTGATATATCCCACTAAGCTACCTACTTAATTGATCTATACCATATTAAAATGTAAAATTTGATATAATATAATCTAAAATATAAAATTTATGTCACAAATGGTATATTTGTAATATTAATATCCAACTTGAGTTCCATATTTAAATAAAAATCTATTAACATAATTCTCAATATTTTTTTCAGACGTCACATGAATATATATCTAAACCCTCCCTAATCTCAAGTTGAGTGTGATCTTTTGGTATAATGTCACCAAACTTTCAACTTTAGATAAAATTGATAACTAAGAATTTGTGTACAAATTAGATTTTACTTTGTAAATAATTATCGACTTGGTAACATTGAAAATTTGTTTGGGTATTAAAATAAGGTAATGAAACTTTGAAGTTTTGTGAAGTCTAATTATTTGATATTAAAAGAAAGTAATATTTGGTAAAATTTGTTGCTTATTAAATATGTTTATCTTCTACAATAGAAGCAGAAGCCAACACATTATTTATCAATTCTTATTTATTTTTTTTCAAAAGAGGTCCTTTCCATAACGAAATGTTTCCTACGTGCCTTGTAATTTTCTCATGGCTTATCGTCATTATTGACTATTGATTTTAATTGGAGATGCTAAGAATTTATGTAATCTCGGACAACTTTGTGCTTTGTTGACTGATCCGTTGACAGACTAGTCTTGTAGGCTCTTAATTTTCCGATATATCTATATTCATGGATTCAAGATGATCAATTCTAATTCTAAACTTCAAATTTTGAACATTTGCTTCCTACTTTCCTAGTCTAATGTTTAATGTTGACTACCCTCACGAACATTCAAACCTTCCCTCTTGTCTCTCAATGGAAAAAAATTAATAAATTGAAGATTCTTGTACTTTCCTAACAACGTTTTAATTGATTGATTGATTTTATAATAATATAAAATACTTTTGACTTGACGCAACAAAGAAAGAACCTCAATCCTTTCTTGAAAGGAAATTACTTTAGAAACATAAGCACATAAATAGTTTCCTCCCATGATTTTTTTTTAAATCTCATAAATTTGCTTAAAAAATTATGGTAAACCCGGAAACTTCTTCAACTAATGCTTCTTATGGTGGTTGTATAATTTCTAAACCTCTATGAGTTGCTGAGAGAGCCCGCTAAGAATGAGATATATATTAAGATCAAAAGGCGTTTATTCCTTAGAATATAAAATACCAAAGAGGCTCAATTCATATTAAAATCCAAGTTCCAACGACTCCCCCAATGTGGAACATGAATATCAAATTCAAGGTCTCAAAATATGAAATTAGGTTAAATGGAACAATCTCAATGGTTGAAGTATCGAGATCTATCCAAATTGCAAGTGGCATATACCTTACGGCATGGGAAGGGCACCCTCAATCACCCTCACACCTCTAAGTCGGCAAATTCGACCATTCCTACTTGCACAGTGTGCTGACATCTTGTTTGTAGAGAAAGAAAAACTCGCATAGAATAGGCGCACTATGTCAACACGTGGACCGTTCATGGAACTATGGGACTAAGGATTAACAGCGGTAGGTTTCATCCATCCAATTTCTTTACATCACTGAACCAGATTTTGACTCTCGGACGATTGGACCCACATCATTTCTTTTAGTAATTAACATCATTAACAATAATACAATTCATCTTAAATTTATCGTTCTAAACTAGAACTCAAATTAATAGAGCAGATAACATAACAAACAGTTATTAAATAATAACTTTTATTATTTTCAAAATTATTTATTATATTATTCTGTTATTCAATAAATACCTACCATATTATTTAGGCCATATTTTTAAATTAGTAACCTTACTCATTGCATTAGTTTGTTTTCCACTGACTCCAACTTATTGTCAATTCAGTTACATCATCTATGCTTTTCACCACGTGGAATTGAAAATGATAAAACTCACAAACTGAAAAATATTATATCTTTGTGGACAAACGAATCCCCGGTAATAAGGAAATCAAAATTCTTTCTGACCAAATGGTGTAGACTCGGAAATTATTTCACTATACCCGACATTACATACTCCCACAAAACACAATCCTCTTGCTTAAAGAAAAGGGTCATTCATGTTGAATGATCATCAATGATTCTTTTTCGTGGATTGTGGTTGTAGTGTAAGATTAGGATGCTTGGTCCAATGCTGGAAGGATAAGAGAAGCAAGAAGCAAGACAGTGAAAACACTCGCTCTATTGATTGAGAATGATTATTTTTATGACAAAAAGATCAAATCTCAGGAGATATGAAGTATTTTCGAAGGCTCCTCTAGAAAGGGACCAGACTACTTCCAAGGATTGCCCTAATGATGGTTCCACAGATAGCATTAGGTGAATGAAAAACTCATTAGTCATGAGATCCACTAACCATCTCCATTGCTTACAGAATCTATACTTAAAATAGTAATACATTTTTGTTTACACTCCTCCAATCAAATCAAGCTGCATCAACATATATGAATGAGTTCGTATCACTAGTTTCATACGTAGCATTACTTTAAAAAAAAATAAAAAAAAAAAACACCTTATATCATACATACACACGAGGGACAAGACCTTCTGATCCTAAAAAGTCCTCATAACTGACACATAGTTATCGATCCGGCCAATCATAGAGAGAACTTCATACATTTCAATAGAGCTTGATTAGCTGTGCAATTTCTACTCTAATGCTATTAGCAAGAAAATCCTGCAAAAACTGCTTGCATTAGTTCATGGTTATAAAATGCCTCAAGGGGAAAATAAGGGACAATTTCTTCTTGGAATAAAAAATGAATGACAAGGATAAACCTCTTCATCTCCAAGATGCAGGTAGCCGTTCCAAGTCATGATCAATTGAATCTTAAGAATAATGCTTAGAATATACAATGGCCAGGCAGTATCCCTTTACATTTTACACTAAAGTAGTTTCATGCTTTAAAAACTGACTCTAATTGTAAATTCAATAAGTGTATAATACCAATGATTAATGAACAATTGCATGGGAAAACATTATCTATCCACATGGCAAGTTTGTTATCATCGAAGATCAACGACATCAAATTTCATACTGGGATTCATATACACATCTGTACATGTCTTGTAAATGGGTCCACCATCAGGAGGTGGATCGTGGGGATGAAAGCCATGCTGCTGACACTCTCTTATTACTGAAATGCCACCAGGGGTTGCCAGCCGAAAAATGTCATGCTTTCTACATGTAACATAATGAATAATAAGTCACTCAACAATAAATCATACAGCAAAAACTGAAAATTGTTATCCGACATTCTAACCTTGTAGTATCTCTGGATGCCATCACAATCGCAAAAGCTTCTGGCAGCATAATCTAAAAAAATGGAAGTATTGTTATACATACTTGTACATAAAAATAAGAATGGTATCAAAAATAAAGAGAATACAAAATCATAAAATAGTATAGCCACTCTTTACTGCAGAATAACCATTTCTTGTAATAACAATGTACCCAAAGTAAAGGCCATAACAGCATACAGGAATTATTTCATCACATTTAAGAGATGCAAGAAAACAACTCCCACTCAATTTAACGAAACCGAGTTGTAGAAAACGAAAGATGGCTTTCAAAATATGCCCTTCCTTTGTGTCACATGAGCAAATCCTATAACAGATGAGGGTTTGGTGGAGGGACAAGCCATCAACCCAAAAAACTAGCCTGCTAGGTTATATTGCATACTAACCATCATCCACCCAATCAAATGAGGCTCTTGTCACATTAGACCCATCCCTTCATGGGCCTACCTAACCAAGCATCACCTATCTCCACGACCCACCAGATGACCCACATTCATGGTGGCAATCATTACGTCCACCCAATCACGTCACATTTGGCGTACCTTACCAATATCACCAATCCCCATAACCCATATGGACCCACATCCACGAGATCAATCTGTTACTAGAGGTAGAGGGCATGATACACCTTATTGGGGCCAATTTGCAAAGGAAAAATTGGTTCCATTCTAGTACCACTTGCCACATGCCAAGCACTTCCAATCAACCCAAAATACTATATGCTCGTGCCTAGAAGCCCAAAACCAAGCCATTTTCTATCCAATGTGGCAACGTGACATCGGAATGACTTCTCAAAATTTTCAGTTTCACTAAATAGAAGGGAAACTTTGAAAGTTCAACTCAATTTCACTTGTTACTTCTATTCTACATCATAATATACATAACATATTCCCCTCCTTCCAATTTTCCTCTTCTTTTTTTTCTAACAATTTATTGTGTAAAAAACCATGTTCACCTCTGAACACACTCCAAATATGACACAATTATGAGAATTTACTGCACAATTTAACCAGTTTCATAGCCAGTGACTGAATTCATGAAGTGACAGTTTGTGGGAGCATCTCAGAATTATTATTGCAACAGGGGGAGTAAAACCCACCTCATATGAGTAATGGGTGTGAATATCAATAGATGACATGAAACAAGATTGCGTAGGATGTGTCTGGAAACAACACCAAGGTAAATAATTAATTTGTGATTACAAAATTACATGATATATAATCACCTCCTCAAAATCATTAAAA
>JAWDEX010000016.1:11660531-11680043 GCA_035221805.1 Trichilia hirta
AAGTTTAATATTTATGATTCTTTGATATCTAGAGTATAATTATCCAACCAAATGAGATCAATATCCCTATATTGATTCATGTGAGCATGGCCATGCATTTTCATAACTATACTTAATCAGAAGGCCTTAAGGTATCGCTCTTGTTATATAAGAGAGACAAATCCTGTCTTGATCAAGTAAATCCCTCTACATGTTTTATGACATATCTAATTATTTTCTTTATAGTTTATCCTATTACAGATGACATTTGAAAATATCAAAATATATCATTCATCATGTTAGGAACCATGATGATCTTAAGTCAAAGGATCACATATACTATTATTACTGTAAGAATCACTTATGACATTTATATAACAATCTATGCAGTGTTCTCATGATGGGTCAGTCCATTACATTAGTTCTCTAACATATACTTATGTGTTGATTTTATATCTCATATCATGAAACATCTCATGTTGTCATCAATCACTATACATACTAGTCTTAACATGTCATTATTGCCTTATGTATAATAACACTTGACTAGGAACATTTAAGAATAGTATTCAAGTAATTGAACCTTCTATTCTAAGGCCACTATTACATTTATTAAAATACACAGATATGTAATAAAAAATTATTTTATTAAGCTATCAATGTCATAATACAGAAATATGCTAAATATTCAAAACCATGATTGAATCTTAGGGCATATAACAATAAAATTTAGCACTTTTATGGGATATTCGTGTCCATAATTTATTTTTTCTATTCTTTAATTTATGTGGGAAATTTCGTCTCTATAAGTCATTTATTTTTATGTCATTTAAATTCAACATTTTTATGGGATGTTCATGTCCCATTTTTATTTTTTTTTCTTAATTAAAGTAGGGAAATTCATCTTCATAGGTTATTTAATTTCTTGCACTTTAATTTTATATACTTTAGTGAGATATTCATGTCCCTATTTTTATTTTATTTTAATTCATGTAAAAACTTCATCTCATAAGTTATTTATTTTTGTACATTTTAAATTTATAGTGAGGTGTTCATCCCTATTTGTTCTTTATATTATTGTTTAAATTTAAATTTTGTGAATATTTAGTATTTATACACTTATTATTTAATTTACGTTTAATTCTTCATTGTATTCATTACATTTTATTATTAATAAAAACTAAAAAAATTAACTAAGATGGCAGAATATTTCTAATATTCTCCATTTTTTTATTAAAATTTTC
Source organism: Trichilia hirta (assembly GCA_035221805.1). Classification (NCBI taxonomy): domain Eukaryota; kingdom Viridiplantae; phylum Streptophyta; class Magnoliopsida; order Sapindales; family Meliaceae; genus Trichilia; species Trichilia hirta. Next base: position 11,661,755 of record JAWDEX010000016.1, read on the forward strand.
AAATAAAAAAAGACTAAGACGGCAGAATATTTTTAATATTCTCCCTTCTCTTAGCTTAACATTTTTGAAAAACTAAGACGGCAGAATATTTTTAATATTCTCCCTTCTCTTAGTAAAAATTATTAATAAGGGTAAAATTGAAAAATTAAAATTTAAGATCATTATATTTTTGGTAACTATTTTTTTAACAGAAGTTGTAGGGTGTCTAACACCTTTCCTACACTTAATCAACCCTCCGAACTTGGAATCTAATTTTTAAGTGATCTATCCCACCATTATTTGGATAGATGACAACTCTATTTTTGTATTTTTTTTTACTTCAAATTTTGGACGACGTCAACACTTATAAGATATTTTTATTTTATAACATAGAGTGATGTATATTCATATTGTTATGAATTAATTATCGATTTGTTTCATTGCTTATTTATTTACTGAATAGGCAACTCACCCCTTATCATTTAATTTTTCAGAGAATTAGTTTTACATAATGGGGTTCTACATCCACAGTTTACGTAGGTTGACACTGCATTTTCAAGTGGGCTAGAGTTCAGTAAATCTTGAGTTGCTCTTTCTCTCTTAGTCGTATATGTTTCTTGTATAGTAAATTTTGTATGCTATATTTTAAATCTATAGGTTGTAATATACTTGAGAATATAGATTATATAAACATGGATATCATGATCTAACTCTTTCATATTTAAAAAATGACGTGTTGTGTATGAAACATAAATGAATATTATATATGTATAATAACGAATTACCATATTATTTATAATGTTTATAGATAGAAGTAGGAATTGGGGGTGACATTGATCTAAGTGAAGGTCATTAGAAAGTAATAAAAATAATTTTGAAGTATTTAAGAAGAATTATATAATTGTTTCTAATATATGGAGAACATGACTTGATACTTAAGAATTATACTAATTCAAGTTTTTAATTAGATAAAAATAATAGAAAGCCAACATTAAGATATATATTTATTTTAAATGGTGGAATAGTAAGTTGAAAAAGTTTCAAACAGGAAGTTACTATAGATTCTACCACTAAAACAGAATATGTAACCGTTTCAAAAACTACTAAAGAAGATATTTGGATGAAAAAATTTATTACTAAGCTTGATGTGATTCTTATCATTATTAATCTAATTCTATTATATTGTGACTATAATAGAGTTATAGCACAAACCAAAGAACCCAGGTCTCACTAAAAAATTAAACACATTTTGTAGAAATTTTATATCATTTGCAAGATTATAACTCGAGGAGATATTTGCATTAAAAGAGTGTCTTCGGATCAAAATATTGTAAATTTATTCACCAAGGCCTTATCTCAAAAGATGCACTAAAAATATTTAAGAAAAATGAATCTTTGTCACAAAGGTGATTAACTTTGAGTGCAAGTGAAAGATTGATAAAGATATATGTCCTAAAAATCAATTACAATGTGATCTGTGCTTATAATTTTATAAATCTCTTATAAATCTTACGCCTAATAAAATGAGTATTTTTATTATATTATCTTTTATCATATTTATATGTGTATTTAATTTACATATTATGATAAAGCTCATAAAATATATGAATACACATTATTATGATTAGTTTATATTTATGAGACTTTGTGTTAATAGTATTATTTTTAAATATTTCTAGTCATGAAACTATAAATTGAGGCATTCATAGTATTGAATAGACTAATATACACTATCCTTACTCTATGTATAATAGAGAGTAATTAATCTCATAAATTACTTGTATGGTTATACTAAAAAAAGTGTATAGGTACTTATTAGTTGAGTATGAGGTTATTAAATAGACTCACACAATTTGTCAAATTCTAATTACACTTAATCATCAATTAGACAATCGTCATATCAGTTATATAAATGATTTTTAAATTTAATAACATCATTGTTATCTTATAGATAACTTATCATACTTTGATACTACTCAGGTCAAGTCTGAATTAAGGTTTATAATAAATAGTTATTGGGTATGGTAAGATATTTATAGAGATATGTGAATTTTTGAGTAAGGATATATCAGTTTTAGTATTTAAAGTAAAATGCTTTATGTAAATAATTTAAATTTGACTCATAAATTCTTAGTCAGGTTATTATATTATGTTTGATTAAAAAGTTTGCTCTCCATAATAATACACAATAAAGTCACTGTTTGATATTTAATGTATATAATATTAAATCTAAAAGGGCTTGATGATATTAGTATATCTCTAATTTAATCAGAGTATTATTTGAAGAAAGAATTGAATTACACAATAACTGATGATGGACAAATTTATTAGTTAAAACTTTGTTTGCCATTGTAATCTGGGAATCGTATTGTATGACTAGGTGTTAATATTGATCTATAGATATATTTAATTAATCTTGTTGAAGATTAATTAAATAAAATAAATTAGAAAGATTAGTTTAAAAATTACGTCTACTACTAATTTTACAGTGAACCTATTGAATCTTATCATAATTGTCTTGATTTTTTTTTATTAGATTATGTAAAATTTAATACAAAAGTTATAGTAATATGATTGGTTAATCTAAGTTTATATATGATATAAGTGAAAATATGTTATACATTTTATCTTAGCAAATGAAATGATGACAAGTGATATAATCTTGGATTTACATTTTTATAACACATGAATGGTGGATATTCATGAGATGTGTATCAATTCTAACCACACATTTGACACAATATTTTCTATATATTTTATTTTAAATAATTATTAATTAAATTGAAAATATATAGAGAGAGAAAAATATTGAATATTTTTCATCATGGAAAATTGAAAAAGAAAACAAAAACTATAGCTATTTTGCTATACATTGTTGTCCCTTGCTTTAGCTATTTGTGATCAAATTTTGATCAATTTTAATCAATTAAGAAGTGATTTAAGGGTTCTTGGGAGTAATGTATAAGATTTTGTGGTCAATTTCAAGAGTTGGAATTGAATTTTCAAGTATTAAAAAGTTAAAGTTGCTATAAAATCTAATCGAATAAAAGGTTATTTGATTGAATTTTTATAAAGTCAAAAGACAAAATTAGTAAATAAGGGTATCACTCACCCAAGAGATTCCAATTTTAATCTCTAAAATTTTACTTGGCTGGATCAAAGAATAAAAATATTGAACATAAAAGCATATTTTAAGAATATTTTAAATTGTGTTTATTTTATGTTTAATACCCAAATTCTTGGTATACAAATTTAATTTTTTTGAATAAAGAAACTTTGCATATTAAAATTTTTAAATTTATAGCATTAAGAGCGCAGTCTCATGGTTGGTAACTAAAGGACTTTTTCATTCATAGTACTTGATCGCAAGATCGAATTTTCGCCACGAAGTTCGTTTAAAATTGATTGGGATAATGGAAACTTAACCCCCACCAATTATCAAACTCTGTTTTAGTACAAAATAAACCTATTTGAACATATTAAATATACTGTCAACCTCCTATCTCATTAGAAATGATATAAAAACATATAAGCGAAAAGACTTGTAGAGCAGTATATTATTCCATCTAAAGGATGAGTTGGAGTTTTGATAATTGTCAGTGAAGACTTCTCAATCAACTTGTATGCTAGTTGGTGTTTGATCCTTCAAATGTGATAAGACCACAAAGTTGAAAAAAAAAAAAAAAAAGTAAAAATTAAAAGGTGGACCATCAACTTATAAGAACGCTAGAATTAATTTTTATAAAATCTCATATCATATCTCCTAAAAGCCTTTATAGTATGTTTGATATTTGATATTAGGGTACTATAATTATGTAGTTATTTTTAGTTTTTATTCTACATTTATTATTATAGAATAAAAGTTATATTAGTGTAAAATATAAGTGAATTTTATAAAAATTTATTATTATCAAACATATTTTGTAATTCTATTTTCAAAACTAAATGAAAGTGTCCCAATCATTCCTTACAACATAAGAGCAATGTAACTAATAGAGAAAATTAGGAAGAGATACATGGATGGAAAGGAAGGTAGTTGAGTAACTCTAAGTGCTTTCCAATGTGCATTTGCCTTTCTCCAATCCCCCTGATCACCTCTTGTCTTCTCTCCTTCATAATTCTATTTCCATCCCTATAGAATTAATTAATTAATTCATGTTATATTCTTTATCCAGTTAAATTAGGCCATTTTATCTCAAACAAAAGTAAGTTAATTTTTAAATCACATTTGCTACAATCCTATCACTCGATCTCCTTCCTAGTTTTTCAATCATAAATGGTCATTCATAGTTCAAAACAAAATCAAGAGTTGGTTCCATCATATTATCATTTTTCTCGATCAAGTTTTGATTGTGATTAATATTAATGAACAAGTAAAAAATAATTGTGAGAAAATTTCAATGGAACATTAAAATATATATATTAGTTTTTTACAATGGAACATTAAAATATATATATATATATTAGTTATTTATCATGAGTAGTTTTTAGTAAAAGCTGTATAATTATTTTTATGAATAAAATTTTAAATATTATATTAAAAAAGAAAAATGATAAAATTTTTAAGAAAAAAGAACATTTAAATTCCTGAAGTTTAATTGAAAAAATATTTTAGTTTTACTAAATAAAAAATATATATATATTCATTCTCTAAGTTTTTTTATATTTTGATACATCTACTTTGGTTCTCATAAGTATTAATTTTGCAATTTATATAATGATAAGGTTAGTTTTTATAATGAATTACAAAACAATATTTAAAATAAGAAAAACACCTATAAACAAGGGTGAAAATGATATTTTCTGACTTAATAAATTAAAATATTTTTTTTGACTAAATTTTAATAATTTGAATATTCTTTACTCAAGTTGAAAATTTGAGTTTCTTTCAATAAAAGTAAATAATTTTTTTAATATTTAAAAAACTTTTCTCTGGAAGTAATCAAATCGTGCAAACAAATTTTAACATTAAAAACTTCATTTGGCCGTTGAAAAAAATCAAATCAACTAATCATCAAAGAAAATTATTAATTCAATGATGAATGAAAACTTAGAGTCGGAATCATGAATTTAAAAAGATATTACTGTTAACAAAAATGAGAAACAAGGTGAAGTAACTGTAGCAAAAATATTTCAATTCGGATTATACCAAAAAAGAAATTATAATAATTTCAATTCAAAAATATTCGTATTATACTTAATTAAAATATGAATTTATTAAGACTTAAAGAAAATTTGCATGAAATACAAAGCAATTATAATTTAAGAGTGATTGCAAAAAGTTTAAATCGAATCTGTACTATTAAATTATTAATAAAATATTTTTATTTAGAATATAAGTTCAGATAATTATTTATAATTTTTAATATTACTTATAAATAATTAGTCTAATATTATATAATATTTTAAATTTTAAAAATAATAATAACAAAAAATTTTTAAATTAATTTTTTTCTTATAATACTTAATAATTTGTGATATACTTATAAGTATATAAATTCATTACAAATATCATAAATATTATTTATTAAGTTATTATTATTTTATTTTTTTATTTATAAAAAAATTCTATTTATGTTTAAATAAAATTTGATAAAAGTATTGCATGAAAATTTACACATTTCATTGTCGTTTTGTAATGAATAATATTTAATTTTTATGATTTTTTTTAATTTTAATATACTACTTAAAATATTTAATTATAATTATTTTCATATTTTATTTTTATTGTTTTATATTAAAATAATATATTTGCACATTTATTATTATTATTATTTTATTTTAAATTAATATTTTTTCTTAAAATTCAAAATATATTTTATAAATTTAAATTTTTTTTTGCAAATATCCGAATTTAAAATATTTATATTATATTCCCATAACATAAAAAATAAATATTTATATAAATATAGTAATCGCTTTTTTTACTGAGTATAAATGGTAATTCGGCGATAATTGTTCTAGATCCAGATTTTTACCACCTCCAAGGTGAAGTTAGCATGCAATATATTTTTTTTTTTAACCGCCTTTTGAGAGAATTCATATAAATTTTCGGTAAAACCTTGACTCGTAAATAGTCAGGTATATATGTTGATTTCATAAAATGAAGAAACAAGCAACAAACACACCTTTAAAAGGACTCCCAACGTGTTGACTAAGTACTAAAGACAACGTTTACAGTGGGGAAAACGTTGGCGAAATATTAAAGACACCGTCGTTTTCTTACTCAAGCTGGTTGGATGGACCTTTCAATCGTAGCAACCAAATTCCAACAATTATTTAATACAAATTTTCAACTATCTAATAGCGAAATTTATATATATATTAATTTTATTTAAAAATCCAAAATTTTCTTATAATTTTTGACATTAAAATTAAAAATTCGACTATAATTAATTAACTCTAATTAATAATTGTGTACCTTGTGTTTTACTTAATTTGTGTATCTTTTAAATTTTAATTTGGGTTTATTATAATCTCTAAATATGGACTATCTTATATTATAATTTTATCATTTATTCATTTATATAATATGATTCTTTTAAATTGACCTACCTTATATTAAAAGTTTTTTTAATCATTTTTTAGCATCCAACAAGTTTCTTATAATTTTTTTTGTTTTTCTCTTGACTTGACGCGAAATTTATGATGTTCATATCAAAACCAACGACATTGGCTTGATAGCAAGTACCGTGACTTATAGGGTCAAAATTATTATAAAATAAAAATATTAAATATCGAATATTTATAAAAATAAATAATTTTTATTAAAATTTATTATTATTAAATTTCTCTGACTTTTATTAATTTCCATTTTGCTATTTCAATGTATTATTTTCTCTAAGATTTAAGATGACACAGATGAAATTTAGAACTTTCGTTACACAACTAATAAAACTAGTAAACTTTGATAATTGAGTAATGCTTGAATTAGGGATAATATCATGAAAACTTATTGATTTATTAATTTTTCAATAAAACAAATTTCATGGTTATTCTTTCATTCATTATTAAAAAATAAATTAATTTATAATTTAAAATATATTTTAAGATTGGGGGTAAGATAATTGTACTTAAATATGTGTATTAGGTGAATATTCAAAGTAATATTATTTTATTTTGCTATTTTAAATTATTTTTATTAGTAAATTAAATTTTAAGAGTATAAATAAATTCATCCTCGTCCAAAAAATTAATTATATTAATAAAATAGACAATTTATAAACAAATAATAGGTGGCAACATCAACCTCTAATAAGATAATTGCTTGAAAATGAAACATAATATTTTAATTTTCCTTTGTATACAGCTTGGTCAATTAAAACGTTGAAAAATTATATGTAGTCGAAGGATTAAGAAAAATTCTTGGGGTTTTGAATTTGGTTGCAATTCAAACAAACATGTAGAAAAATCCAAAAGATTAAGGCTTTATAATTACCAAGTCAATTGTGTTTATTGTTTATTGTATTATGTTTAAACATAATTATTCTCATAAATAAAATTTTCATCCAAAATATGTATTATAAATGAGGTGAATAAATAATTTTAAAAATTATAAAATTCATTATCTAATAAATATATATTAAATTACTTATCATATTATTTAAGTTCTATTTTAAAATAAAAATTTAGAATAAGTAGCATTATTAAAATGAAAAAGTCATAAAAAAATAATAAGTACGACTTAAATGCAATGAGAGGGTCATGAATGCGATATGTGAAAAGATTGGGTTAAATTTATCACTCAAAAATTGACAAATATACACTAATGCCATATGTCAAATTTATTAATCAAAAAATTGACTAATATACACTAAGAATAAGATTGTAGTAATCAAAATAAAAATTAATTTTAGAAAATAATATTTATATACCTTTATGATTTAGTCAACTATAAAAAATAATTTTAAAAACTTATGCAAATTCGCTAATTTTTTTTATGGAATTCTTTGGGTAGTAACATTGAAGAGATGACTATTAAAAATTTATTTTTTATTATAGTCACAATAAAATCTTTGTAATTATAATCATTTCAAGAGTTAAATAAGTTAAATTATTGTTATTTTAAAATTTTTTAAATTAAACTAATAAATTAAAGTCTTTGAGAATATTTTTAAATATAAAAAAATTAAAGTATATATTAACCGAGCTTTAAAGATTCAAAACCCTTTTCTCTAAATTTTAATGATAATTTACTTGCGGTCTATTTTTATCATGTCTAATATATATAGTTTCATTTGTAAATTAATTAAAATTTTATATAACGAATATTCTTAAGATAGTTGTTAAGATTTTTGTATTTAATATTTATAATAATTTTTAATATTTAATATAATAACCAACAATATATTTTAATATATTAAAAAATATAATTTATCAAATATAAAATTTTAATTAGTGTTATAAGAATTTCTCTAACAAAATTTTTTATATAATAATATTTTTTGTTGCAATAGGAGTAACAGCAAGCTTAGAAATAATCTTTGGGTTTGAATTAATTGCATTTCAAACAATTAATTACGTACAAAAGTTTGATTGAAACTTTGTATTCAGTCAAATAAGGTGGTCCCGTTGGATAAAGTGGAGATTGAGGCGTCTATATGTGAGCTTGAGAGCATTAATTTGGTCACGGTGGTGGCGCGTGGACCAGCTCATCGTCATGGAAAAAAAAAAAGGAACGCGGGTTTGACTTTTAATTACATAAATCAATCACAAATTACTGATAATTACTAGTTAATCTCCAATTTTCTTAGATCAACGTGAGTTATTAAATATTTAAATTTAAAATTTTTAGCTATAAATAAGTTGCTTAATTATTATTCTCTCATAAAAAATAAAAATTAAATATTATAAATTTTTTCATGCATCCAAACTTTTCTCATTCCTTTTTATGCAAACAAATGAATTAAAGAAAATTATTCTCTAAAGTTAATGTACGTAAAAAAAAAAAAATTTTAATCTTTTAATTTTTTATTTTTGTGAAATAAAATATACTTTTATTAATATAATTTATATTTCAATATTTATTGTTAATTAACTATTCCTTATATTTACTTAAATAGTAATTATATACATTTAATAATATATAACCTAATTCTATTTTATTAAATTTAATAATATTTTATTTTAATCCATGAAAATATCGAACAAGATCAGTAGCTACTATTTTTAATAACAATAATTTTAATTTACATTAATTATGATAATTTGTATCAAAAAAATTATCATGGGTTTAAATAACTAATCCCGTAGGAAGTACAGTACAGAATTGTATGGTATTCTTCCTAAAGAATACACCAAAAAATGACGTGTACGGGAAACATTTCACTGTGACAACAATAATATTGTCCTATCGAGTCGTCAACTTACTTTTGGCTCTAACTTCCTCCACGTGCTTCTTCCATTCCGTTTGCCTTCTTTCAAATGTTCATGCTATTCCTCACTCACCTCCGTCGCATTCTCGGCCGTCCGATCTCATAAACCTCGAATGATTATCATTATCTTCGTCTATCAAATTCATGAAAAGTATGAACTTTCTCAATCTTTGCTCATGTTTGACGAAGAGGTTCAAAACCGGAAGAGCAACCGCCGGATCGGCGGATGACGCAGATGGAGCCGAGTCCTGGGACCTATTCTTCGACCTAAGTACGCTGCAAGTCGCAACTAATTTTTTCTCTGATTTAAATCAGCTCGGTCACGGAGGGTTTGGACCCGTTTACAGGGTAATTTCGAAAATTTATAATTTATATCTGTTCATAATAATTAATAATTAATGCTTATTATGATGCAACTAGTAAAAAGAAGTTATTTTTATTGCTAATTCATGAATAATATGCACGAATTGTTTCCCTTTTGTTCTGTTTTGGGGTTAGGCGGGGATGTTTCGCGGTATTTTTATTTTTATTCAATCATTATTGAAAGTTAGTCTACTTCTGCAGGGATTGATGCCAAATGGTCAAGAAGTAGCGGTGAAGAAGCTTTCGGTAGATTCAAGACAGGGGCTGAGGGAATTTATTAATGAGGTGAAGCTGTTGCTGAAAATTCAGCATAAGAATTTGGTCACATTGTTCGGCTGTTGCACTGAAGGACCTGAGAAGATGCTTGTTTATGAGTATCTGCCGAACAAAAGCCTTGATTACTTTCTATTTGGTAAGGGGAAGAGATAAAATGAATCCTTTCTTAGCATACTTACGGTTTGTATTTAATGATTTTGTCAAATTTGGGTAATAATTTGAGCTGAAATTCTACAGATAAAAACAAGTCTGGATCACTCGATTGGATAACACGGTACCGGATAGTTACAGGTGTTGCAAAAGGCCTTCTTTACCTGCACGAGGAAGCTCCTGAAAGGATCATTCATAGAGACATTAAAGCCAGTAATATTTTACTCGACGAGCAATTGAATCCAAAAATATCAGATTTTGGCCTTGCAAGACTATTTCCTGGGGATGACACTCATATTAATACGTTCAGGATTTCTGGTACCCAGTAAGTAGACAAGCTTTTTTTACCTGGTCTTTTCTCATAAAGTCATCCTTAGATTGATATTATTCTGATTTTATTCCAAAATTTCCGAATCTGGTTTATTGCTCTGCAAAGCTTAGAGAACTGGAACTGATTGAAAGATATTTTCAATGCAGTGGTTACATGGCCCCTGAATATGCGTTGCATGGGTATTTGTCTGTGAAGACAGATGTTTTCAGCTATGGTGTTTTGGTTTTAGAAATTGTAAGTGGAAGAAAGAACCACGATGGTCGTATGGGTGCAGAAAAGGCAGACCTCCTGAACTATGTAAGTCAACTACACAGACAATTCAACTGCTATTCTTGTCCTAAATAACTTTAAATATGAACTTTCAATTTTGTGAATGTGCAATACTTGAAAGCCCATTCTGTTTGAGGTCATAGCCTAAAAGTGATGTTGTTATTATGCTATTGTTTGACGATCCAGCCCTAATAATTGCCAAAATACTCCAAAATTGAAGATAAAATAGGGTTTTTAACTTATCATGTTCAAAAGATAGTTGTTCAGTGTAATGGTGGTTTTCAGATAATTTAGCACCGTTAAGATCTATGAACAAACAGATGATGGCTGCTGAGGTTTTCAATAAATTCATTCCTTGCGAGCAATGCACAGTATCTTTCTATCACTGAATGATCATAATTAATATTTGCTGATTTTTTTTATGGAATTGTCCGTAGTATTGTTATCACATATAGTTTTCAGCTTTGTTTGGGATTGTGATGCTCATGTTTGCTTTAAAAGTAAAGCCAAAGAAAGCATTTGATAATATAAATTTTTAATGGGACCCTTTTTCATTTTCATATTTTTATATTTGGCATTCATCCCTCGACAGCTATGGTGTCAAGGCCAAATCACCTTGATACCAATCTAATCATTCAGCTAATCTTCCAGACCTCTTTTATATTTAATCAGAATTTGTTTATATTAATTGTTTTGATAATATGGATGAAACAACATATGATAGGGAGAGCTAAGTTGATACCAACTTCTTGCATGTCACTGTTGCAGAACTTACAGGTTTTCAAGCATGATGGAATCCTTGTTTCCACATTCTTCTACTTGTGCTAGTACTTATTCAATGAATTTAATTTATAGTAAATCAAATGGATTGTTGGGACGCACTACGATATTGTGATGTTGGCCTGCCTAAAAACTGTCTTTCATGCTCCATGTGTTTATTTTTGGTTCTGCAAAACGGAAAAAAGCTAATCATTATGTACAATCTTTTTTACTCTCTTCTACAGACATGGACACTCTTTCAGAAAGGGAATGCATTGGACTTAGTGGATCCAAGCCTTACCAAGTGCAATCGTGATGAGGCTGCAATGTGTGTTCAGCTAGGCTTATTGTGTTGTCAACAAAGTGTTGCAGATAGGCCCGATATGAACTCTGTTCTTCTCATGCTTTCAAGCGACTCATTTACTTTGCCCAGACCAGGTAAACCAGGAATTCAAGGCCGTGGAGGACGTTGGACAACTACGTCTACTTCTGCTTTAACTTTTTCTAATAGCAATGCTCATACTCTTGCTAGTAGTACCAACACTGGTGCTACCAGAACATCCGGAGGCAACAGTTTTATTGAGGAATATTCTAGAAATTCCATCTCATATTCTTCTATTGATGAAGGCAGATGACCTCTCCATTCACTATTCTGGTTCATTAATATAGTGGATTAAAACTTCCATGGCCGTTCCAATCAGCCGTGGCCACCTCTGCCACCTTACCGCTCAAGTAGCTGAGATGGCTACATCTGATTGTTCATAGCTTTCACTTGTGTACAGCATTGTAAATTTGTGTTAAAATGATGTAATTCTTTCTATTTGTTTTAGGATCTAGAGTTCTTTGTACTTTACCAAATATAGAGTGGACGTAAAATTAAGACCAACAACAGTTTTGATTGAGGCTACCGGTACTTAGTATTTCGTTCATAGAAACTTGATCCCCAGGTGTTTATTAATTATATTTGCTTCTTTTGATTGAAGTTGTCCTATGGATTAAAATTTTATAAAAGGTTTTCGTCTTATCGCATGTTTTCTAGGTGTTGGTTAATTAAAGAGGCTAAATGAGTTTGACTCTGGTTCATGGGAAAAAAAAAAAAAATTGAAAGAAAAATAGTTGATAAGCATTTTTTACACATTGATGATGTATTTTTAATAAATATTTTATATTTTTTTAAACAGTATTTTAATAAAAAGTAGAAAGGGAATTGGCATTTGTGAATTATTAAGAGTCACCGGAATTTTGTAACGAGCTTCTCAGAACTCGAACTTGGAGCTTGTTGGAAAAAAAAGAAGAAGAAGAAGAAGACGAAGCAAAATGTGTCATAAAAGTTGCTACCCAGTAGGAATACCAAATGGAGTAAATCTGTACCACAAGTCGAGAAGCACAAGCACCGTCTTCCCGTTAGAAGACTTGTATTCAATTATTTATTGTTTATTTCTTGAGGATGGACAGAGAAGCTCCCTTTTCAAAGCTGACTCTTAAAAGACACTTCAATGCATTTTTCTCATTTTAATTTTCAGTTATTGAGTGTATTGATCCGAATCTTCCATCATATAAAGCAAATATTTTCAATAATCTTTGTCATCGTTTTCTGTTTGCAGCAGCACTTTTTACATTGACTTGGAAGCCAGTAATTTTCCAGTCTTAAATAACATAACTCCTTTTAAAGACTTCCCAGTTAGTAGAAGAGAGAAACGTCTCCCTCTAAACCAGAAAAGCATCAAGGTTCTTGGAGGCAGAACTAAGGCCCAACTGGGATCTCAGAAACTGTTGCAATCACGAACAACAGGTGTTTCTCGTCACTATATCTGTCTGCACTGTTGTATACTTGCAGTATGGAACTCTTTTTGCTCTTTTATCCTTCTACGTTCTCTTCTCTGCATCATATCTTCACTGCATTTAATCAATGGAGCATCCCCGTTCAGTTAAAAGAAGAAACAATCTAGTATAATTGTTCTTTATGTTGGTTTCCCAGCCCAACATTTTGTTAGTCATTCCAGAGAAATAAGGATATTAGTTTCTTAGCAAATAATGTATTAGTTCTTGACTGAAAATGATGTTGTTTTACTTGTATTGACAAATGGGTACATCCTGTATTTGTCAACGACAGATGACTTCTGAGAGCTCGGTCCATTGTTTCTCTTCTCACATTGTGCTGTAATTAATGTAAATGAGACTTGTTAGATCCATTAGACCAATTTGTTTCCTACAGATGATTTGTAAAATTAGTTTATGACTGGCAGCTCAACATCTATCACGATGAAAATTGGCACAGTTTCTTGAGATTTCATAAGAAAGTCTAATAGCTAGAATGGAGTATTCGTAGACATGTATTGGAATGGAAGGCAATTTATACGGAAAATTTGCTGAATTAGTTTTGAGATTCTTGCAACTATGTTCCCTTTTAAACTGTTCTCTCAATGCTATATTTTTGGTTGAATCTCTCCTGATCTTTTCAGCTGTGGAGGACAGTATTGCTCAGACCATTCAAGCTTGTGACAGAATTTCTTCACGAGGCGAGCCATGCTACTGCTTGTAAGCTTACATGTGGAAAAGTAAGAGAAAATTTCTCCAATCATTGTTAGTTCCTATGTGAAGTGTAGTTAAATCACAATATGCTATGTGCTTCAATTTTATTTTTGCTCACTTATCAGATTTAAAGATTGCGTGCGTTAGAGGAAATGCAATATCTATACCAATCATGCATCTGGATCTCAATTTGTGATTGCAGGGGTTAGGGTGTTCATAAATTTAACTCTTGCATATCTCAATTAATTAAATGACCAGTTTATGCCAGTAAATGAAAGAACTGGCAATTTCCCTTGACTGCCTGATTTAATTTTATTTTATGCTAGGAAACAATTTTAGTATTTCCGTCCTCTCCTCAATATGATTGCTGGTTGAACTTTTACATAATTTTCCTTTAACGATTCCATTTGACAGAAAAATTTTCAACTAATATTCTTCATTCCTGGAATTGCGTTCAGTCGTGAACCACTATTAATGCTTGGATTGATAATTGTTGGGTCAATCGTATCCACATAAACGGAACCAGAATGGCTCCCCACTCCTCGGCGTCAAGAATCTTTTGTATTTTGTTGAATTCCTGTTCTGATAAACTTTAGTATTCAGGTCGAAGGGATCCGAGTTCATGCTGATGAAGGTGGAACCACAAAAATACGTGGTGGCATTTACGGGTTTATCTTGCCAGCTGGATGTAGAGTTTTTTCATCCTCGATCATTTTTCTCATGTAGTGGTGCATATAACTTTTATCTGACATGGATACTGCAACATTCTGAACGTAATTGGTTTTGTCGTCTGCTACTTTGGTCTAAAATCTTTGAAGAAATTATTGTTGTTTCTTTGCAGCCAATGCTTTTTGGGACTAATGAGATTTTTCCTTTTAACTGTTAGTATTGCAATTCAGATTTTGCTTCATCATTCTGGGGGATACTGCTGATTCTTGCATCCACATAGTTGTACTCTTAGTAGCTAAAAATGTAAGTGTTCTGGACATCTAAAGTATCTTCCTCTTGCATTCTTTCCTTTAATAATGGAAGCTAATATAAATTTCAGATCAAGAACATTTGAAATTCACTTGGGTTGATATACAGTTATTTTTTAAAAGTGGATTTCAGTGGATTGAAGCCAATTGATTCTCAATAATTTATGTTTTTATGAAAAGTCAGCATAATCATCTGTTTCTAGCTGTGTTCGATCCTTGACTCGTGATCTTAACAAGTTGTTTCTACAGTGGACTCTTTGAGGACTTTGTATTGGTATGTGTTCTGATAACCAAATAAATTTAGCTTTTCATGACATGCACACTTTGATATAACATCTGAATGTAATTTTTATCTAAATATTGAATCCTCAGGCTTTGTTATTTTCCTTGGTGTAAAATGGGCTCTGCAAGAAACAACAAAGATTCGTATACTTCGGTACATCATTCTGTTTATTGGTAAATACAACTCTGCTAATCTTTTTTTCTGTATTGTTCTGTGAAGTTCACTATAAAGCTTTTTGTGTTATGGTATGAAGAATCACAGCTCAATAACTGCAGGTGCGATGAACAGTTTGTTTTCAGTTTATGATATGATTTCTGGAATTACAGTTAATTCTCAATAATTCTATTTGTGGGATGATTGATTCCCTTCATTGTATACATAACGATGCAGATATATACGATGATCTGATATTTCGAAGAGTTCACTCTAGCGATGTTGAGAAGTTCGCAGAAATGTGTCGTTGCCCATGTAATGGAATTGGCTGGGCCATTATTTGGTGACCATCTTGCCGTCTACTCGAATATATTTGGCTCAGATAATCCCAAAGATTCAATTTCTTTGTTGAAACTAAGAACAAGAAAAACTCACATGGATCACAGATTTAAGGTGTTTGACATCATCATTAATTCAGAACCCTTATCTGCAGGAGATTGATATCTTTCTTGTTTCTCTGTGGAGCCATGTACTTCAGTATCGTGATATTGTCTTGAGGTACATTCTGTTTATACAATCAATTGTTTTTGTTTAAGTTTCCATAGGAAAGTCCTCCAAAACTTCAGGCTGCAAGATGATTTTAAGATAGTTTTAGGTCATTGTTACTGTCAATGTTAATACAGTTTACTTGTGTGCATCATTCAATCTCAAATTGCTTTTATCACATCTTTACAAGCTACATAATTCTCTGGGAGTCATTTCATCCCTCAGAAGCCTTGATATAGCATGTCTACAATTTCATACACTTCATGAAAGCCATATTGGTTCCTGGGAGACGTTCCAATGATGCTAGACATCCTTACTGAATGAACTTGCTACTATAATTTGAGCTTAGAAGTAAAGGTAAGATGTTCTTTGTTGTTTGTAAGTCAGCCAATTTAGCTTTCTCTTGATTGCTGGGAAAGGGATTTTAAGTAGAGGTCCTTGATCCCACTTTTACAGAGAATACTTCGATTCTGAACATCTCACCATTTTTATAAGTACAAATCAAACTTTATTTTTATTTTTATTTTAAAAAAGGGCAATACTACAACACATCCTACATAATTATCTCAAGTTTCATTCTAAATAGCGAGGTTACTTATGTGATTTTCATCAATTAAACGATAAATTTATGACTTTAAACATGAGTAATTACTTTAGCTCACTATCCAATTGATGGAAGTCACATTACAACTTAAGAGATATAATTTGACAGGTAACAGCAAACACATCCGAGATTCTGGGAGCATACAGGACATCTGAATTGTAAATGTCATTCACTTCAATGATTCAAATTCAATAGAAGCTGCTTTCTATAGAAAGAAATATAATTCTCATGCCACAAATGAACCAGATCCTTACTAGCTATTACTTAGTAATTTATGTTTATAAACTAAAATCTTCGATAACTTCACCAAGAAAAACACAAATTGTTGCCGATGAAAATGAATTTGCAAAAGAATCACATTATCTAATCAGGATGACAAGAAATCAGAATTTTTCTTAAAGTGAAGACTCTCAAAAGGACTTTTAACTTCACAGGTCTTAAGAGCCTTCTCAAACTTTCTTGGTAAGTTTATCTTTCAAAGTCGTTTTCCGAGAAAATTTTTTATGAAATCCAATGATGAACGTGTTAAAAACTTCACCACTCTTCAACAAGTCCTTGATCAGTTTCAGTAGATTTTTTTTTTACCTTCAAATCCCCTAATTTCCATTGTCTTTGCATTGGACAGCAAACAATAAGGCACAAACTGTGGTTCAGTCCACCCAGATTCAATACCAATATCCTGATTTAAACAAACCGGCAAAAAACTGCATCAGTCCACTCACATTTGACACCAATATCCTGAATACAAAAACAAGTATCAGAGCAACAAATTGGGAACAAGTTCACGCAAAATTCATCACATCCTCACCTTCTCGGTACTACTGAGGATGATAGGCAGCAATCGCCATCCATATTCTATATCCACTTCTGAACAGGTCAGATTAGGAAATCTGGGAAAGAAACACGGATCAGCTGAGGCAAGAGCCATATGCCCCAAGACATGGATTTTAGCAGTGTTGGAATGTGATGGTGGCCGGGAAAGTGTTCTGAGTATGAGAATTGAGAGCATGTGGATTTGACGGTGGTTGTGATGCTGAGGTGGATGGCATCAATGATGGTAGATTTTAGATTTAGGTTTTGAACAACGGCTTGCGGAATTTGATTGTGATTTTGGCGAAAGGTGAGAACAATTGGGATTTCTGTAGCCGACAATTTCAATCAAGAATCTAACGTGTCCAAGTCCTAAAATCAAAGAATCTCAACATCGATTCAAACCGTTTCGTCATGTTTACTTGATGGTTGTTTAATCGTCGTCTCGACTCTTCGTCTGCAATTCATAAAGCAGAGGTTACTTTTTTACGCGGCAATCCGGATAAACGGGTAGCATTTGACTTAACTCAAATATAATATTATTAATATTTATTAAATATAAATAAGATATAATTATTATTATTATAAAAAAATATAATTATAAATACTATATAATTATTTATTTAAATATAATTATTCGTCACGACTCTCTCTTTTTTTATGTGATAATTCAAACAAATAGGTAGAATTTAATTTAACTCAAATACAATACGATAAATATTTATTGGATATAAATGTCATAACTCAATTTTGTCACCTGTAATTTTTTTTTGTTGCAGATTTTTATTTTTGTGAAAATTTTATTTTAGGTAATATCTCTTATCCTTTATCTTTTTATATTAAGTTATTAAGAGCAATAGTTGATGTTAAACTATGTTAGAT
>JAWDEX010000016.1:11680143-11693102 GCA_035221805.1 Trichilia hirta
TGTTGCGCAGAAGGACCTGAGAAGAGGCTTGTTTATGAGTATCTACCAAACAAGAGCCTTGATTACTGTCTATTTGGTAAGGAGCATATTTAGGATTTGTATTTTAATTGTTCGGTCAAGTTTGGAGTAATAAGTTGAGCTGAAATTTTCAGATAAAAACAAATCTGGATCACTCGATTGGACAACACGGTACCAAATAGTTACAGGGGTTGCAAGAGGTCTTCTTTACCTGCATGAGGAGGCTCCTGAAAGGATCATTCACAGAGACATTAAAGCCAGTAATATTTTGCTGGATGAGCAATTGAATCCAAAAATATCAGATTTTGGCCTTGCAAGACTATTTCTAGGAGACGACACTCATCTTCACACATTAAGGATTTCTGGTACCCGGTGTGTAGACAAGCTTTTCTTATATGATCTTTTTCTCATAAAATTATCCTTAAGAGTGCTATTAATTTGATTTTATTCCAAATTTTCCGTGGCTGGTTTATTGCTTTTCAATGCTGAGAGAAATGGAGTGCTTGAAAGATTTTTTCAATGCAGTGGTTACATGGCCCCTGAATATGCGTTGCACGGATATTTGTCTGTGAAGACAGATGTTTTCAGCTATGGGGTTTTGGTTTTAGAGATCGTAAGTGGAAGAAAGAACCATGATCGTCTGGGTGCAGAAAAGGGAGACCTCCTCAACTATGTAAGTCAATTCCATTGAGAATTCAACTGCTATTCTTTTCCTAAGTAACTTCACATATTGACTTTCAGTTTTGTGAATGTATAATATCTGAAGACCATTCTGTTCGAGACCATAACCTAAAAGTGATGTTGTTATTGACGCTATTGTTTAATGATCTGGCCTTGAAAATTGCCCAAAACCTCCAAAATTGAAGATAAAAAATAGGCTTTTAATTTTTCGTGTTGAAAGGGTAATTGTGTAATGATGGTTTTCAGATAATTTAGGATTCGCATTGTAAGTATAGTTGCCTATGTAATTAGAGTATGACATAGGCACAGTTTAGATCTATGAACAAAAGAGATGATAGCCACCGAGGTTTTCAATGAATTCAATCCTTTTGAGCAATGCATACCATTTTTCTATCAATGGATGGAGGCCACAATTAATTTTTTTTTTCTTTTTTAATAGAATTGACTGTAATAATGTAATAACATACAGTTTTCGGCTTCATTTGAGATTGTGATAGATTTGAAAGTGAAGCTAAAAATGTGTTTGATAATAAAAATTTCTAGTAGGACCTGCATTTTTTTTTTATTTTTTTTATATTTGACCTTCATTCCACAACAGTTGTGGCATCAAAGCCAAAGCACCTCAATACCAAACAAATCCTTCAGCTTCCAGACATCTTTCATATTTGAATCAGAATTTGTTTATATTAGTTGTTTTGGTAATATAGATGAAACAACATATGATAAGGAATGTTAAGGTGATGCCAACTTCTTGCATGTCACTGCTGCAGAACCTACAAGTTTTCAAGCATGATTGAATCCTTAATTCCACATTTTTCTGCATAGTAAATGAAATGGATTGTTGGGACAAAGAACTACAGTTGGCCTGCCTAAAAGCTGTGCTCCATATGTCATTTATCTTTTGTCCTGTCGAGCAGAAAAAGGCTACTCATTATGCACAATCTTTTTTACTCTCTCCTACAGACATGGAAACTCTTTCAGCAGGGGAATGCATTGGACTTAGTGGATCCAAGCCTGACCAAGTGCAATCGTGATGAGGCAGCAATGTGCGTTCAGCTAGGCTTATTGTGTTGTCAACAGAGCATCGCAGATAGGCCTGATATGAACTCTGTTCATCTCATGCTTTCAAGCGACTCATTTACTTTGCCTAGACCAGGTAAACCGCGAATTCGAGACCGCGGAGAACGTTGGAGAACTACCTCTACTTCTTATTTAACTTATTCTAATACCAGTAATAATACTCAGGCTATGGCTAGTAGTACCAACGCTGGTGCTACCAGAACAACATCTGGAGGCAACAGTTTTGTTGAGGAATATTCTGGAAATTCTCTCTCATATTCTTCTATTAGTGATGGTAGATGACATCTCCATTCACTATTCTAGGTCATTAATATAGTTAATTAAAATTTCTCTGAGTCTGTCTCAATCAGCTTTAGCAACCTAGGCCACCGTCCCCACAGCTAGCAGAGGTGGCTGATTCTGATTGGTCATAGTTTTCTCTAGTGTACAGCATTGTATATTTGTATTAAAACGATGTCATTCTTTCTCTTTGTTTTAGGATCGAGTTCTTCGTGCTGTACGAATATAGGTGTTAGTTGATTAAAGAGGGCTAAATGAGTCGGATTCTGGTTATCTGGTTCTAAGTTCCAAGAAAAACAAACAAACAAAAACAATAGTTTATACAAATTTTTTTTTTTTTTTTTACATCGATATTGTCATTTTTAATATAAACACTGTTTTAATAAAATTTGAAATGGAATTTGCATTTGTGAATTATGAAGAGTGGAAAATTTTGTAATGAATTTTTTGGAGTAAAATTTGGAGCCATCTATCAATTGGATGCCTGTTGAAAAATTAATTGAAAAAGAAGACGAACCAAAACTTGTCAAAAAATTTGCTACCCACTAGGATTACCAAATGGTATGAATCTGTAGCACCAGTCAAAACGCACAACTGCCTTGTCTCCTGGCAGAAGACAACGTTGACTGACCGAAAATTTAAAAGAAATTTATGCACGAAAAATATAAAAAATAAAATTTTTAATTATTGTTTATTTCTTGAAAATTAACAGAGAAGCTTCCTTTTCAAAACTGAATCCAACAGGCTTTTTATTACTTTCTTTTCTTTCTAATTTTCAGGTATTGAGTGTATTGATCCCAAATTTACATCATAAATCAAAAGAAAATGTTTTCAAACATCTTTGTTATTGTTTCTTGTTTGCTTTAACGCTTTCTACATTGACTTGAAGCCTCTAATTTTCCAGTAGTGAAAAATACTACTCTTTTAAAGAGTTCCAAGTCAGTAGAAGAGAGAAACGTCTCTCCCTCTAAACCAGCAAAGCAACAAGATTCTTGGATTTGTGGGCGGATATGATGCCCAACTGGGAGCTCAGAAACTGTTGCAACCACGAACAAGTCGTGTTTCTCGTCACTGTCTCTGTCTGCACCGTCGTCATACTCGCTGTGTGTAACTCATTTTAATCTTCTACTTCACTTGCTCTTCTCTGAATCAAATCTTCACTGCGTTTAATCAATTAAGCAACCCATTTCAATTGAAAGGAGAAAAAAACTTATGCAATTGTCATTTGAATTGGTTATTCCAGAGAAGTAAGGGTATTGGTTTCATTATGTACAAAAACAAATAGATGTTCTTAGTAAATAATGTGATTAGTTCTTGACAGAAAAATGATGTTGTTTTACTTGTATGGACAAATGGGTATATACTGTATATCAATGTCAGTTGACTTCTGAGAGTTCGGTCCATTGTTTAGCTTCTCAAATTGTAGAGTAAATGATGTAAATGAGACCTGTTAGATCCATTAGATTGTTTCCCTAATAATCAACATAAAATTAGATTTGGCCGTCAGCTCAACATCTAAAATGATGAAAAATGGACCAGTTTCTTGAGATTTCATAATAAAGTCTCTAGTGTGGAGTATTCATGGTCATGTATTGTAATGGAAGGCAATTTACATGCAAAATTTAGTGTTTTAGTTTTTGAAGTCTTCCAACTATGTACCTTCTAAAATTTTTAATGTATTTTCGCAATGCTGTCTTTGAGGTAGAATCTTCCTTTAATACTTTCAGCTGTGGAGGACAATACTCCTCAGACCATTCAAGCTTGTTACAGTATTTCTTCACGAGGCGAGCCATGCTATTGCTTGTAAGCTTACATGTGGAAAAGTAAGAGAAAATTTCTCCTTTTAATATCAATCATTGTTAGCTCCAATGTGAAGTGTAGTTAAATCTCAATATGCTGTGGGTTCCAATTTTATTTTCTGACTTCACTTGCCAGATATAAAGATTGCATGGTTAAGAGGAAATGCGTTTTCTATATGCCATCATGCTTCTGGGTCTCAATATGTGATTGCAGCGATAAGGGTGTTCATAAATTTAACTCTTGCATATCGCAATTAATTAAATGACCAATTTATGCTAGGAAATGAAACAA
Organism: Trichilia hirta; assembly: GCA_035221805.1. Taxonomy (NCBI): domain Eukaryota; kingdom Viridiplantae; phylum Streptophyta; class Magnoliopsida; order Sapindales; family Meliaceae; genus Trichilia; species Trichilia hirta. The sequence continues at coordinate 11,684,293 of JAWDEX010000016.1, forward strand.
CTGACTATTGCAGTTGACTGTGTGATTCATTTCTAGTTTATTATAGGAAGCAAATCAAAGCTTTTCCCTGCTCTCCTCTTTGCCATTGCTTTGAACTTTTACATAATTTTCCTTTAATGATTGCATTTGACAGTAAGATTCAAATTTTGCAGTTAACAGTAAGATTCAAAATTACTATACTTCATTCCTCCAATTGCATTTGCTAAATGGTCATGGACCACTATAAGCGCTTGGATTGATAATTATTGGGTCAATCATATCCACATAAACGTAACCAGAACGACTTCTCACTCATTACGAATCTTTCATATTTTATTGAATGCCTATTCTGATATACTTTAGTATGCAGGTTGAAGGGATCCAAGTTCATGCTGATGAGGGTGGAACTACGCAAACACGTGGTGGCATTTACTGGTTTATCTTGCCAGCTGGATGTAGAGTCTTCTACCCTCAATCATTTTTCTCTTTTAGTGACACATCTAGCTTTTATCCGACATGGATACTGCAATAGTCTGAATGCAATTGGTTTTGTCATCCTATACATATTCACTAAAGAAATGCTTGGCATACTGTTCAATATTTTGGCCTAAAATCTTTTAAGGAAATTATAGTTGTTTCTTCGCAACCAATATGTTTTGGGAATAATTAAAATTTTCTTTTTCACCGTTACTATTGCAATTCAGATCTTGGTTCATCTTTCTGGGGGATGCTGCTGATTCTTGCATCCACGACTCTTCTTACTGCAAGAATTGCTGCAGGATGTTTTGTGGTTGCTCTGCTAGTTGTACTCTTAGTAGCGAAAAATGTAAGCGTTGTGGACATCTAAAACATCTTCCTCTTCCATACTTACTTTCAATAATAGAAGCTAATGTAAATTTCAGATTAAGAACATATGGAGTGCAAGCTGGTTGATATACAGCTATATTTGAAAACGGGATTTCAGTGTTGTCAAAGATTGAAGCACATTGATTCGCAATAATTTATGTTTTTGAATATCCTTGTGATCTTTTATAAATTTATTGTCTCTCAAATTTCACACCCCTTTTTTGTATGTCTGCTTAATCATCTGTTTCTTCTTGTTTCCACAGTGGACTCTTCGAGGACTTTGTATTGGTATGTGTTCTGATAACAACATAAATTTAGATTTATACGACATTCATAATCAAGTATAACGTCTGAATGTTATTGTTACATAAATATTGAATCCTCAGGCTTTGTTGTTTTCCTTGGTGTAATATGGATTCTGCAAGAAACAACAAAGATTCGTGTACTTCGGTACCTAATTCTGTTTATTGGTAAATACAATTCCGCTAATTCCTTTTCTCTATTGTTCTGTGAAGTTCACAATAATGCTTTTTGTGTGATGGTATGAAGAATCACAGCTTAATAACTGCAGGAGTGATGAATAGCTTGTTTTCAGTTTATGGTAGGATTTCTGAAGCAAAATAAATTATTGTTGATTCTCAACTTTTCTATTTATGTTATTAGTAATTCCCTTGGTTGTATATATAATGGTGCAGATATATACAATGATCTGATATCTCGAAGAGTTCACTCTAGTGATGCTGAGAAGTTTGCAGAAGTGTGTCCTTGCCCATGTAATGGAATTGGCTGGGGTATTATTTGGTAAGCATCTTGCCATCTACTAGAGTAGATTTGTTCAAGATAATCTCAGAGATTTGATTTCTCTGTTGACCTAAGGACAGCGAAAACCTCCCACAAATCATACGTTTAAGGCCTAACTCATATATATTCCCTGCAGGGGATTGATATCATTCTTGTTTCTCTGTGGAGCCATGTACTTAGGTCTTCTGATATTGTCTTGAGGAGGTACATTCTGCTTATACAATAAATGGTTTTTGTTATGTTTTCATGGGAATGTCATCCAAAACTTCAATCTGCAAGATCATTTTGAAATAATTTTTGGTCATTGTTGCTGTTGATGTTATTAAAGTTTACTTATGTTATTCATGGAATCTCAATTGCCTTTTTCATATCTGTGCAGGTTACATAATTATCTAGGAAGTCATTTAACCCCTTAGTAGCCCTTTATTTTGTTTTCCGGGAGATCTTCCCGATAAATCGACACATCCTCCTCCTTCAGGAACTTGGACCTATAATTTGAGTGTAGAAGCAAGGTAACATGTTCATTTTTGTTGTAAGTAAGCCAATTTAGCTTCCTATTGATTGCTGGGATTTGAAGCCAGAGGTTCTTGATTCTATTCTTATAGAGAATACTTTTGATTTTGAATATATCACCATTTTTATTGGTATACATACAATATGAAATACGGTAGCTATGGCTGTTAATACCTTTTTTACCTTGAGCTTGCAAATAATGGGTCAGATCCGTTTATGTATTGTTGTTTTGTGCTCCACGAGCCCTTAGCTCAATGAGCAGTTTATTTTGATTGTTTCAGGACCCAGATTCGACACCAATATCCTGATTTAAACAATCTGCACAAACTGCATTTCAGTCCACTCACATTTAACACCAATATCCTGAATACAAAAGCAAATATTCGCGCAAAGCTTATTACATCCTCACCTTGTCAAAGACGAGGGATTCTAAATTCGGGGTACTACTGAGGATGATAGGAAGCAATCGCCGTCCATATTTTATAGCCACTTCTAAACAGGTCAGACTGGAAAATGTGGGGAAAAAATCCAGATCAGCCGAGTGATGAGCATGTAGAAAAGACAATAATTTAGAAAATGATCAAGCAGAAAAATAACCCATTATTATTGATTTTCCTTGAGAATAGAATTAGCATTCAGTCTCTTTTAGAAACAATGTACTAATATTAAATATGCATAAAATGTTTGAAGATACATGAAGAATAAATATCCATAACAGACTAAAAACATCACGGATTGGGTTAGGAGAAAACTTACAGATACAGTGCCTTTCGACAAGGAAAGAAACTTTGCACTGGTTACACCTTCAAGAAGTTGGACTACACTTTGACCTGGAAAACTTGGTGGAACAAAGTCTTTTAGCTCTCATAGTAAAAATTAACAATTACTTTAATTAAGGAATGTGGTTTATGCACCACATAAGTTAGCAAGGGACAAACCTGATGCAGAGGTGTTCGAGATTTGGTGCCTCAATCACAACTTGGTGCTCAGTATAAGAGAACTCATTGACGTCTTCAAATACTAAGATTAACCTCTTCAGAGAAGGGATTTTAATATTGAAAATCACCAAATCACCACCATATAGATACCCCATTGTTGACAAATCTTCAAATGCGGGGCAACTAGAACTGAGCCTCTCGGTCAAGTTGTTACGAGGATGAAGCACAACACGAAGAATTATCGGACTTGGTAAACATATTTCGGAGGCAGGAATCTCAAAAATAAAATCTGAGTCAAGTTTGATAACTTCTAGTATTCTGCAAGTGCATAAGCTCTCAGGCAACTCAGCACGTTCTTGATACCCAAGATTAAGCTCATCTCCCGAACATTACCCATATTTGCATTAGAAAGTCAGAAATTCAAACGACCCAAATATCAAAGCTTGAAACAGTGGAGATAAAACTTGTTAAGGTTTACAGGGTGATAAAGAACAAACACCCTATTCACAAAATTCTCAAACCTAGCAGAAGTATCGTTGGTCAAACAACCGGTAGGTTTGTACTTTGCGCATACACAGCCGTTCAAAGAAAAGATTGGGAAGTGAAGTACAAACAAGCTTCCAACTTAAAGACAGAATGCAAGTTGCCACAGTATTGTTTTGGGTAAGAATGAAAGAATGTGGCACAGATTTGAATCAGGTAGTCCATTCTTGAGTCATGAAAAAATCCAACCAACCTGACAGATAAAAATAGAGTTACTTACAGCCAAAAAGAAAACATTTTGTTGGAAAAAAAAGGTTCTTCATGAAAATGCGTTTCAATTCTTGAGAGAAAGGTCACAGAGGAGCAAAGAGAACGTTGAATCTTCGTGTCTATATCCACCCATCTAATTATTATTATCTCTTGATTTGAGCGGGGAACGACAAATATGTATGATTTTTTGAAATAAAATTTACCTATTAAAAAATTTATGACAAAAATTATTTTATAATATTTTTAAATATTTATGATAAATATTTTTATAATTTAAAAATAATTAAAAATAAAATAATTTTTTTATCATATAATTTTTTAATTTTTATCATATAAATTTTTAATTTTTATTATATAAACTCTTAAATTAAAATAATTATTTTTTAAAAAATATTTTAAATTTAATTTACAAATTCAATAATTTAATTTATAATGCTTTATACTAAAAAATTTATAAATTAATTTTAAAAATTAAATTTAAAATATTTTAATTTTAATTTTATAAAATTTATGAATTTATTTTTATTTTATAATTTAAATTTATAAAAAATTTTATTTTATTTTTATTTTTAAAAAATAAATAAATATAATTTAAATATTTTATTAAAATTATTGAATCACTATAATATCTTATATTATAAAAAGTTTAATTTACAATTTTTGTCGAGACTTTGTCTATAAATCTTACACGTGATAATTGTTACAAAATCTCGATATATATTCAAAATTTTTCGAATATATATAAAAAGCCTATAAAACTTCTTAGTACCTAAAAGTAAATCAAAATACTCCTAAATAATTTTTTAAAAGTATTCTCTCTTCCTTTTTAACTCAATCCATCTTAATCCGTCAACAGATTTGTTTTTCGTTCAAACACAAATCAAATATTCATCAAATTCGAGATCAATGTAATTTCCCAAATTTATAATAAAATTTAAACAATAAGAGTATAATGGTCAACATTTACAAATAATACAAATATTTTATCATCACAATAAATTTAAATTTTAAAATTCAAATTATTTTCTTACTCAAATAAAATTGTACAACTTTATTTTAATTATATTTTATTGGACAAAATAAGTATGAATGTGAGTTGAGTTGAGTAACAATATATACTTAAAGACTAAACATTATGAGCTATGCATCACTATTCAAACATGCATAAAAATTCTCAAATACCTAAAACTAAGAAGGTGAATATACAAAAGTATATTCCTTAAATGAATTGCATTAGATTTAAACAAAAATTTATTTAAATTATTCAAAATTAATATATACGTTCATAAAAATATGTAAAAGAGGATTTAAATAAAAATATTTCGACATTATTTAAAATATGGTCTGTAATAAAGTTATTAAGATAACCACTCTTTTCGACGGTTATTCTAACTCTGAGCAATTTTGAAACAGTTAGTGAATTTTTATACAATTAAAATAATAAATTTTATATGATAATAAGAGAACGCATAAATTTGCTATAAAAATCAAATCTACTACTGGTATTGCTCTCGAATAATCACATAGTGACAACCGTGATTAATTTTGATGAGACTTATAAACGAGTATAAATCAACCGCGTAAACTCATCTAATATTATTCATATTCTTGCCCCATCTATGATTTTTTACTTACACAACTTTTCTCCTGAGTTTATCCTAAGTTACTATCTTATGAACATATAAACTCGATCCTCCCAATGGTATCACCAATATATTCAATCATGTCAAAATTAAAACAATATTCATATAGGTCATTTAATATCATCTACAATTAACTCATGTATAATTTAAATCATAAAATCAGCATCTAATCTTTAGCCACAAAATAATTATTATATAATTTTTTAAATAATTATAATATTATATATATATAAAATATGGATAAATAAAATTTATGATTTTAATTTTCTAAATCACTTTAAAATATTAAAATTTCAAAAATAATAATTAAAAGGATTAAAAATAAATAAATAAAAACAACTTCACTCCCTGCATAGAGTGCATACACTCTCTGTTACTGTACAAGATGGGCAGACTGAGAAAGGGAGAGAGCAAAGACCTTATAGTAAGGCTCCCGGTTTCATACATCGTTTATAGATTCTTCCCCATTAAATCTGTTTCGTTTGATCGCTGAAACGGCTAAAGATACTAGTCCATGCTCAATCCGCAGTCGCCACAGCTTACAAAAATTTTACTTCTCTTTTTCCTCGTTTTCGCAGTACCCAAACACTGCATGCTACCTTCAAATAGTTGGTTCGTAAGTTCCTTTTATGGCCCTCGTGTTCTCCTTTAACGAGCTCATTTTCAAAGCTAAGCAAGCCCATTTGTCATACGATTCTTAGGCCGAAATGACCAAGGGGGCTAAGCGGTAAGATAACAAAGAAGAAAAATGAGCGATATTATCTGAAACGTTCATCAAAATTAATTATGAATTGATATCAAATAAAAAACATAATATTAGGCATCCTAAATTTTAGAATTTTCTCTTGCCTCACTCCTGAATTCTGAGCCAACATTTTAGATGAAGGTACAGGGATGATTTTAACTGTCATCTGCTCAAATTTGATGCCACTCGTATGAGCATCAACGAAGAATCTTGAAAGACAGCGAGTGGCATATCTAGAAAAGTATGCATAAATATGTTCAAAGTATTTACAAAAATCATTTCAAAATTCTGTTTTTGTACGAATTAACATAAATAAGACCACTACTTGGGTGCTTCCACGGACTAAGACTAGTAATTTATAGTAATAAACAAACCACCAAGCAAATGCTCATGCTCAGGAAGTGTATGAGATAAGTTGAGGTTTGACTTGGGTACATGAAACTCAGAAAAAGTTCCCAACTTCTATCTGTAATCAAACCAAGTATCCAACATTTCTATAGCATCTTAGCTTAGTGTACAATGAAAAACATAATCTCCACCAATACTAACCTAATATTTGGCTAATAAAAGACAAACCAGCACTCACGCACTACTAATGCCATAGCAAATGCCAGTTCATCACTCAGATTGCAGGAAATAGTGATGAATTCAATGGCTACTTCCAAATAAGAGGATACTTTTAGAGTAAGATCCAAACCATAATGCAACATTTAATTGAACATATTTATAATCCACTAACAATTTTCTGGTTACTAAAAAATACCTTAATGTCAAAATTTAAATAGCCACCAATGAAAAGATTTTTTTCGGAAGAACATCTTGAAAGATGGAATCAGGTATGACACTTAAATCTTCCTAAGCCTCTGTTACTGGAAACTCAAACACAACATCTTTTCCCGAAAGTTTTCTGTAAACTGCAGCAAAGGTATCCAATTTGTACTCAGTATTGTTACGTTCCTTTGGATCCAAGAAAACCTGTCAATCAAATGCATAAAATTGGGATAAATATGCAAGAAACTCTATAAGAAGAATTTTCAATATAACATAAATAATAGTGAAAGCAATTCGCTGAAATTTAAAAAAAAAAAAAAAAAGTTTGGTTGGTGTATCAACCAAAGATATTAATCAATACATGATTGGCTGCCCAAACATTTTCATTACCAGTATCCTCTTCAAGATTAGACCACGGGTATATATAGGTGGTTATGTAGTACCTTCATTATCTTAGATCCATCCAGTCGGTATCTTATGCGCTTCCCAACAATCTCTGCGGGCAATACAACATCTTCCAGCATTGCCTCGTGTACAGCAGTAAGTGTGCGGCTGCGGGGCCTCTGAACAGCAGATCCTTTCTTTGGAGGCCTCAATATCCTCCTGGTGGCAATCATAACCACATCCTACCACATACAACAAATCTAATTAAAATCAAAGGATACTCAAAAATATAACTGAACTTCGTGATATAAAAGACAAAGGCAATGGACTCAATTGTGACAATTGGAACAATTATTATCAGGCATAATCCAATACTCATAGCAAACCCAACAATGAAATCTCTAAAGCTACATGGATAAAATGAAGATTCTTGACCCAGAGAAATCAAGAACAGGAAACTTCTGCATACAGAATAACAATTTTCTAGTGTCTTATGGTGTTTCAATGAGAAAAATAAATTTCAAGAGAACAAATTAATCTTTGATCACCTTTCCACTGAACTTCTTCTCAAGTTCCCTCATGAGTCTAACATGAATCTTTCTATAAGCCTTCCTCAATCTGTATGGGACATGAATAACAACTGCCTTCCGGTTCCCAGAAACATCAATTTGCCTGGCAAGAGGAAGCGTGTCAACATTTATTAGAAGGCAAATATAAAACAGAGTTAACTATGCAGGCATAAAAGAATCATTCTTACATTGCAGAATTTATGTATAGATCCTTTAGCTCACTTTTCAGCTCCTGGTTGGTATTTTCCAAATCAAAGAGTGCCTATTTAGAAAACGAAATTAAGAGATAAGTAACATGAAAACAACTAAAATAGCACTTGTAAAGTCTTGAGCCTACAATCAGCAAGCCAACCGCTATTAGAAGAATATTTTACCTGTGCAACTGACTCCTCAAATTCAGTAGGTTCAGCATCCTTATCTTTGTGAATCTTCTTCTGGGCTGAAAACATCTTCACTGATGAAGGCTAACTGATACATTATAAGCAGGGAAGGACTTAGCTAATCAGCAAAGTTAGTATGTATGGAAAACATTATAAGGATGTCAGTAAAATACATAGACAAAATTTGTTGCAATTTCATTCATTGCAACTGCGTGGATAGCTTCTAACAATTTATGGAACTGAACTATCCTAGAATATAGAAGTGAACATGTCCCCTCATCTTTAGCCTATTGCAGTACAGTTCCAAAGTTGAGAACAAGTTTGTGTGAACTTATAAATCTAAATCCCAATCTCCCACTTAAAATCTAAAAATGCATTTGACAACTTATCTGCTAGCTTTAAGGACTCTCAAAAATCAGATAAACTAGACTTCCCTTAACCTAAAGACATTAGATGGTTAGTGTTGAGTCTTTAGAACTGCTTGATAG
>JAWDEX010000016.1:11701155-11712254 GCA_035221805.1 Trichilia hirta
TATTATTTCTTAAAATCAAAAGTCAAAAGGTGTATATATATATATATATATATTAAGACACAATTAAAACACAAACTTATTAATGTTTACATAACAATTATTACAAGTACTGATCCTGCCTGATTCCCGAATCTCATTTAAGTACAGGGAACTCTACAGTAACAAGTATCATCAGGAAAACAACGCCCTGAAGATTGTGCTCCATATCTTGAAATACAGCGATTATTGCAATCGGTTGGATTGCAGTTTTCTTCATACAAAAGGACTTCACAGATTTGGGGGGTTTGACCATTTGCCATCATCAAATCTTTTTCTGAATAAAAAATATATATATATATTATTTATAAACATGGTATATAATAATAAAAATAATTTTTGAATAAAATATATTTAAAACTACAAATATTGATATTTGATAATAGAATTATGAATATTTACCTGAAGTGATAACGAGTAAAATCAAAAGAACAGCAAAAGTTGAGAAGCTTTTCATCATTAAATAGTATAGAATCTCTTTTTCTTCTTTTAAGGGATGAAAATTCTATATTGTATTATGGGAATTCTATTATTTGGAGAGATAATTTATAGGACTAGAGAACTAATTTATAGAACTAATTTGATCAATTGACATGAACAATGAATAATTTTAGTATATATAACAACTCTATTTCTAAAATTAAAACAAATACTCCAACCATTGCTCTGTTGCTACTTTCTTTTTTCTATGAATAAACTTCAAATCTTGGTAATATAACGGAATAACGATGGTGAAAGTTGTTATTTTAATTTAGAAATAGAGATGGTATTTGCTAAAAGGATGAATTGATGTTTGATTATTTTAAGTAAACGAATGGGAGCTCTAGAATGCTTCAAATGTCATGTGTCATAATCTAATTTTTCAAATAAATAAGGGCTAAAAAATTTTATTTTGTTTATGTGCATCTCCTATTGTGCTGTGCATGCTAAGGGAAGATCAAATATATTTTTAAAGTTGGATAAGAGTAACCTCCTAAAAGAAATAATAATTCGCTTAATGCATCTAAAATACCTAAGCCTCAATCAATCAAGGCTCTAAATGGTTTCTTAGAGCTTATTGATTAATATCGAAAGTTCATTAAAATTTTTTGGAAGAATTGCAAGTACCTCAACTAGAAAATGCTTAAAAAAAATAGAAACTATCAAAACAATACTCTTCGAGATACTAAGTTTATATAAATAAAAATATAAATAATTTATTTTTGTAAAAGTAATATTGAGGATATAATTTAAGATAGTAACTTAAACTTTTAAAATTATTAAATTCTTACATATAAGTGAGATTTACTTGACTTAAAATTTTTTTGTACTCAAATATAAACAAAAAATTTTAATTATCAATTGATACAATTTAACGATAAATATAATTATTAGTATTAAATATAAGTTTTGATTTAAGATCTCTAACACGTTTGAGATTGCTTTTGAAAAGTATAAACAACTATTAAATAATCCACAAGTGCATTTAGGGCTCATTTGAAAAACAACAAACAAATTTTTTTATAATTTTAGGATAAATTTTCGTTTGATATAAAAATTTTAAATTACTTATTTTATAATCTATTACTTTTTGGTTCGCAGCAATTCTAAGAAGCACGAGCGAAATTCCTTTTAAAAGGTAATTTATCAAATAATTCAAGAATACATTTAACACAATTTTCAAAATTACTATTTTAACCTCATTATTTTAATAAAAAATAATTATATAGTATATTTTTATAAACTCTATTTATATTACATGTTTATCATTACATTTCAAAATTTTTTTATCAATCACCACATATTATTAAATTATGTTTCTTAAAATTTTATTGCATTACATCAACAATTTATAAATAAAAATAATAGAAATATATATTAAAAATACGCAGTTACATATTTTTTATTTTTTATATTTTAAGATAGGACAATTTACCAAATATTTACTAACTTTTTTTAAACAACTGATTATTTCTTCAGTATGGTAACAATAACTTGGCCCTCAATCATTAGTTTGCAAGAATTTATATTTAAAAATTTGTGTTTAAATTTAAGTAAAAAGAAAAAAATACTGAATCTTTGCATAGATATATGTAAATCATCATTTAATAAATTTCAAAAAGAATTTCTTTTCATTTTAAAAGTTTTGACAGAGACTCCCCCAAATGAATGGTAAATATGTATGAAACTGCGTATGCTGACTCAAAAAGCATTGAACTCATTGAACTAATCAAATTGAGGTCGTTTTCTAACGAAAGGAGCTTTCATTTCATGGCTATGGCCCCCCCACCATTGCAAAAGCATACAAAGTAACGTGAAGATGAAGCTGTGTGGTTTGCTTTAAACACACACACACACACATAAAATAAAAAAAATAAAAAAATAAAAAAAAAAAGAGTTCCGTCTCTTCACGCATCTATACATAGAAACCATGTGATAAGGATATACAGATATAGATTTGATGGAATACTATCAAAATTCTTCCAAAACTGTTCAAATTCAACGACTGAATATATTCCGTCATGAAAAAGAATTAATATAAAAATAATAAAAAAGAAGAAAAGGGTTTGAAGGTACCAGCTATATCAGATAAAATTACAACTGGATTTTATGCGATGACTGATGAATGCTATTCAATCCAGATGGTATTTGTTTGATAGCTTTGAATAATCTGAATTAATTAATTAATTAATAGTTATATATTTGAACAGCTACAATGTATGTGCATGTGTTAAATTAAAGCATGAATTATTTGGAATCAAGTTCAACACATAGGAATGTATAGAGAGAGAGACACACCCATACAGAAGATAAACTATCTCTAGAATTTTGAACTAATCCAGGACGCTAAGATGGAGAATGAAAATTTTATTTTAATAGAAGTTTCTTATTGGAATGTAGAACAATTATAAGCCACGTTTTATTTAAATTTATGCTGTTTTTATTATTTTTAAAAATATAACAAATAATATTTGATGAATATTAAATTTTTTTTGTTTTAATTGTGATGTTTTATGTTTTTTCTTTAAATTTACATTTAAAGTTTTTTTTATAAATATTAATTTAGTAAAATGCACTGACTGTTTTACCTACAATTGAAATTTAAAAATTTTATTCCATATTTTCATAAAGTTTTGGTTATTTATATAATAAATAATATGATCTTATATATAATAATCCAATTTTAAAGGATGAGGAATGGCATTAGAATAAGAAAATTTGAGTAAAAAACAGTTTCGAATAGGTTATTAGAATAACTAAGGACAGGAATAAATCATCTCACATTGAAATTAAAAAGAAAAAAAAAATTATTAAAATATATACATAAATATTAATATTAAATTATTAACAAAATTTTTTAAAATAGGTGGTGACCCATAAGATAAATGGTGACCTATTAAACCGTGAAATCTTAAAAGTTATTGTTAACTGTTGGGTCAAGTCTTATATTATAGCACTAAGAAAATATTTTTTAAAAATTGATAACAAAAATCAATCTTTATAAAAAATATTTAATAAATTTTAACAAAAGTAAAAACTAAAAAGAATGAAATTTGGTGATTGAAACAATTGACCTTATTCCAAAACGATAGATATCATGAAAAAATGACTTGATCTTATGACAACGAGTTTAACAAAAATAAAAACTAAAAAAAAAATCAAATTTGGTGATTGAAACAAATGAACTTAGACCAAAACAATAGACATCATGAAAACACGACTTGATCTTATGAAAACGAGTTTAAGGATATCTATTTACTTAATTTTGCCTTTACCTTCTAAAGCTTTAGTTAACAAGAGTTTCAAAACTCGTATCTTAGAAAGTATTTATTTATTTTTTTTTTATTATGATTGAAATAAAAATGAATACTTCAAAATGTGTTCGTGTTTTGATTTTCCTTAATATCTAAATTAAAGTGGTAAAAATTTGTTATTTCAAATATAAAAATTTTAATATTAATATTTAAAATTTTTTGCTTTTATAAATTCAAAATATTTAATAAACAATAAACATTTTTAAAAATGTATAAGTAAATCAATATTTTCTCATCATATTCACAAAAAAAAAATTCATATTGATGTGAATTTTATTGGAGTTTATAATGTCGCATTACAATTTTTTTAAAAAAAGGAAAATGTAAAAACAACATTTAAACTTTGCATTTGATTGAAAATTTTTTGTCTATTGATTATTGAAATTAAGGGGGAAAAAAAAAAGAAAAAGATCCAACTAATATACTATTCAAAAAAGAGGAAAGTGATAGACTAACAATGCAAAGTAATTAATTAGGTTTGAACAATTTTGGGTAGAGAATTTAATAAAATCACTAAGAGTGGTTACATTGGTGAAAAAAATTGTATTGAGCTAAAAATATATGAAAGTCTCTATTTAATAGTACTTTTTTCTACCAAAATCTATATAAATTTGAATTTATAACTATAAATATTTGAAATTATATATTTAATTTTTAATTTGTTTAATTCTCAATCTAAATTTTATATTTAAATTGAATTATTTTCTATCATTACTATTTTTTATTTTTTAGAAGAAAAAAATCCAACATTTTATACAATCAAAGGTTCAGTTTTATATTATTATAGTATGCTACTGTAAGATAAAAATATAATAATCAAATACTAATATAAAAATGTGTAAATTTTATTAAAAATTAATGCTCAAACTCTAAAAGAATCATTGATAACTCTCATAGAATATACTCATCTTCCATTTATAGAATCAATGAAAAAAGAAAAGTTGTACATCCAAAGCATTTGGAAAATTCCTACAAAGAATAATTAATATATATCACTTAAGTTTTCTTTAAATTAATTCATTTTAAGCAGCCATATTCCATTATGACTATGTGAATCAAGCATGAAGTTGGCTGTCGGCATAGGTATATATTCCACTTTAATTAAAAAAAAAAAAAAAAGAAGAAGAAGAAGAAAGGAAGAAAAAGAAAAATGGTTTAACAAATACACTAGTCAAATTCTTTTAATAGAATTTTTATCGTGTGATGGAGAGAGTTTCTCTCATGAACAGTCAACTTGTATTTAATATATATATCCCTTTTTTTTTTCCAAATTCTGGAAAAAAATTTCCAATTAAAAGATTGGATTCCTATTATTTATTTATGAGCAGAAGAAGAGTTCATCGAATATTAATTGGTAATTGTGTGGAGCCAAATGCTAATTGATTTTGATGTGTTCCTAGTCAATATTAGTTAACCGACTAAAATTTGATTGGAAAAGAAAGAATTTATCATGTGCATAAAATTGCTTTCAATCAATTAATTAAATTAAATGTTTTTGACTCGTCCATGTGTAAACATATAGATAGATAGATAGATATTACAAACCCATATGGACTTAATAAGCAATAATTTTTAAGTGCATACGTTGCCATTTTAATCAAGTCTTATGGTGTTATGATATAGTTGTTTAAGTAGAGTTTTTATAATTTTTAAGTGTAAAAAAAATTAAGATTTAAAATAAAATTAGAATATTTGAAATAATTTAAATCTTAAAAAAAAATTTTAAAAATTTATTATTGAAATTTTCAAATTTGAGTTTTTTTAGTAAAAGCAAAATAAATTTTTAATCTCTCAAAAATTGCTTTCTATGGGTAACTAAACAATATAAAAAGATTTTAAAAGAATTTTTTATATTAAAAAAGTTATTTTGGCCAATAAAAATATGAAACCAAATGAGCACTTAATCTTAAATTTTATGTGAAAAGAAAATATTTAATAAGTAAAAAATTATCAACTTCTATTTGTTGATTATACAACTCAATTTAAATAATTGAATAATATTTTATTTTTTTAATAATTTTCATAAAAAATATTGACCTACGTTTTAAAAAATAAAAGCCTTGATATGTAAAATAATGATTGATATTAATATTTTAAGAATTATATGAGACTTTTTTCAATGATTTATAGTAATATAATATTAAATTAAAATATTTTGACATTCGACTGTGGATCTTGAAGAACTCGAATTAAAAATACAAACAAAATTTACTATATATATGGTAATTGTTAAAAATAACTTAAGGCTTATTTAGAATTAAAGAGACATAATTTTAAAATTTATTAATAAAATCGTTATATATTAAATATACCGGTTAAAAATTAAATAAAAACTCAATAGTCCTAAATTTATTCTATACATTCTCGTTCTTTGATAAGCATTAATAGTTGTTAAAATCATACATGAATAACAGAATCAACGGTTTGCTTGCAAGCTTACATGATCATCATATCAAGATGATGCAGAATGAGTAAGCAAGCTACTCTCGCTGATAAAAATGGGTTGGTGACGGAAAGGAAAGTGAATGAACATATCAAAATCAAATTACATAAATTCCATGAGTTCCCTCTTTATCACTTTTGAAAGATGACAACAATTTAATTTTCATTTTTTTTGTCATCAAACCCTAAATTCTTGTCCCACTTTAATGATTTTAAGGAAAGTGGGGTCTCTCACTCTCTTTGCATTGTCCAATTGGGTACATTGTTTCAAGAAATTTTGTTTCATAGACTTAGCTTAATTGATTAATTGGAGGAATTGAAAATCAAACAAATGAAAAAAATATATATTGCAAGGACTTGACCTATGCTCTAAGATCAAATGATTAAACTTTTGAACTAGATTCCATTGCCACTACTCGGATCATAGGAAAAAAATTAAATATAATTTATTAAATTATTATAATAATGATATGATATGAAAAAAAAAAAATTAGCTAAAATTAGCTGTTAGAAGAAGCCAAAACGGGTTAAATTTATAAATTTAATTTACATACATTGACTGGTAGAAAAAAAATAATAATAATTAAAGGGAACATAAGTTTGATTTTTGAAATTAGAGTAAAACCAAAGAGGGAATTGGTTAACAGTTGATGACTCTGATTTAGGAATTTAATTTTCTTTTGATACAGACTAAATAAACTGTTTCATTTGAATCTATGACTATTATTATTTCAAAACTAAATTAATAAACTCGAACTATAGGTCCCCTTTTCTGCTGAATTCCTGAATTGCCAAAGCTCACCCATGTTCCATGTATCATATTCAACCCAGCTGTTGTCCTCCATTTGAAAATTACCACGAGCTGAGTTGAAGAAATCCCCGGCCGTCGCCACCGGGATATTTTCCAAGTCATAGCAACTGTTGTCAAATGGACAGAAATCCTTGGCAAATGGACTTGTTGGGTAGTCTGAAAATTGAGATATTTGAGAGATATTCATTGATTCTGAAGAAGAAATGCAAGAATTTCCATGCTCTGAATCGGATGAATTCAGTTCTTGATGATCAAATCTCTGTACTTTTTTTCCACTCATATCAATTGGCTCCTGCTGGCCTGAAACTTGCGGTAAAGCAGATATTGCTGAATATTGTTGAATATTAACACGATCAAAAGATTGATCAGAAACTGATGAATTCTCAGATAACATGGTTAAAGAAGATGATGATGATCCATTCATTTTTTGAAGCAGTCTTGGCATCCAAAAACATCGAATAACTTCCTGAAATTCTGTGCTATTAGCATCAATCTTCAGATGTCGAGCTTGTTTTTGAACCCGAGTTCTCCAATAATTTTTGATTTCATTGTCAGTCCTTCCTGGTAAATGTTGAGCAATCTTCGACCACCTAAATTAAAGAAAATAATTAATTCTATTTGTTCATATTAATATACTAATTATGTTAATTACTGTTATGTCTCAATACAAAATAAGCAATTGTAGCTATCTACTTTATGTCAAGTTCGATTGAAACTTAACATATCATCAAGAACAGTAACATTCAATCAGATTTTAATTAGAATGATTAATTACAAATTCACTTACCTATTACCCCATTTAGAATGAAGTTCAAGAATTGATATCTGTTCTAGTGGAGTAAGGTTTCCTCTCTTCACATCTGGCTTCAGATAATTCAGCCATCTCAGTCTGCAACTCTTCCCAGTTCTCTTTAACCCTTTGACAACAAATAACCAAAAAATGATTAATTAATACGATTACTATCAAATTATCAGAAACTGAACAAACAATGAAATGATAATAACAACCCACCTGAACGTTTAGCCAGCAAATTCCATCGGCCTTCACCATGCCGAGCTATATAATGAATGAGAACAGTGTCTTCTTCAAGTGTCCATGGCCCTCTTCTAAGGTCAGAATCATTTTCAGAACAATTACTGTCGTTTGTACTTTTACTAAAAGAAGACATATTATCTCTCATTAATTAACAAAAGAAGACTCTCAAAACCCTAATAAATAAGATAGACTTGGAGTCTTGGATCTCAAGTACTGCTGCAAGTTACAGCCAGCAGAAGATATATGTAGATGTATATATATTAATATCGGAAGGTTCAAAGGGTTCACCTAATTTTGCTGTACTTAAAAGCAACTTTTCAAAGAATAGCTTATGGAATTTGAAAAAAATTAGTAGAAATCGCGTATGGAATTTCCATCGAACTTCCATCCATAAGTCTAAAGAGTTCAATCAAGAAATTAAAACAGGAAAAAAATTAGTATTTTCTAAACGGGTCAATTAACTAATCTGTTAGCTAACAAAAAATAATAATAATAATAATGAAGCACATTGTTAAATGGTTTATCGCTTCTACAATGATGGCTATAGATATTTTGATATCGATTCTTTGTAAAAATAGACATCAGACCAATTATTCAAACTCTTTCAAGCCATCATAAAAGAGAGAAAAATTAAATTAAATTAAATTAATAAAAATTGTTATTGAAATTTTTGATTGAGATACATAAATAGTTCGTAGGTCCCAATATCGACTGTTCTTGTGCATGTACAGTGCCTTAAATGTAATGTGAAGCAGTGGATAGACTCTTTTTTATTATTATTATTATTATTATTTCAGATATAAATTCTCAGCAATACAAACATACACGTTTTCCATTGAGGCGAGATTCTATTCATTTAGGAAGGACAAATTGATAGATAGATCTCCAAGCCCTTACGGACGATTGCCTCTAATAGATTGAAGGTACGGATTCACGCTATAGTACAGTAAGTTATACCGTATATACTCACACTTTTTTATTTTTCATTATAATTTCTGTCTTTTGTAATTTTTAATTAATAAGCATTTATAAAATATCAAAAAAAAATTAAAAATTATAATAAAAGAGTTAAAAATTATAATCCCTTTTTTTAAATATAAAAAAATACCGTGGAACTGAATTTACTGTCTCAAGATTTATTGATTGGTACATATTTTTGAAATTTGGCAGGGGTATTCAATATTTTAAATCTTTCGATGAAGTTACTTATTTTTTTTTATTATAGTTTTCAAGTTTTCCACCATAATTTTTACCTTCTTTTTGCACAGTCGAAAATTTTATAAGTTTAAAATTATAATAAAAAAATTGAAAATTGTAACAAAATAATTAAGAAATATATGAATACACCATAGCATGATACCTGGATAGTGCTTGAATGATTTGTGACCAAGCACTCAGCAGAAATCATAGGCTAAAACGGCAGATTGCCAACCACAAAATTACACAATTATTACAAAATAATTTCTCCCAAAAATTACATAAAATACACGAAAACCGATGTACTAACTTTTTGTCTGCCGAAACAGACCGGAGATAATAGCCAATTAAAATAAAGTGGGGAAAAGCCTGCTCATATATTTAAGACATTTCTGAAAAAATATAAATCTATAAAAATTAAACGTATAAAGTTTATATTTAATTCTTATAAATAATAGTATAATAATATTACATCCTACTAATTATTTATTAAGTAAAATTATAAAACTTATGTCATCAACTATCCAATAACAAGATGGTAGAAATTTTTTAATAATTTAATATCACAGAGTTTGAACAGATTAATAATTTTTTATGTTATACTAACTTCTATGTAGATAAGCATATGAAATATTAAAATATTACAATTGCGTTGTAGAGGATTCTTGTCACTTGAAATGTATATTTAAATTTTAATTGTGTAAATATTGTAGGGTTAAAAATTGAAAGTATATTTTACTAAAAAGCAACTTTTTATTGAATGCAGGCCAGGGACAGAAGCCTATTGAATCTCTTGTTTGAAAGAAAAGCATTTAAGTTTCTTCTGTTACTTTAAGTCTGGCAAAAAAATTTTAATGCTGTTTCCCAAATCAGGAAACATGGAAACATAGCAGATCAATACAGGTAATAAATCAAGGAATAGACCAATTCTGCCTTTACGCCCGCCCATACTTTCGCCTATATTTTAATTTCTTTTGCTATTTTGTTTTTCTGAAATGTTCACAGCACTGCCCATAAAAGTGAAAAACATAATGGCAAAAAATGTGAAAACTGATAGGTTGCTTTCGGAAATAACATTATACTCAAACCACAAATATGAAAACAGTCACGGATCAATAAAAACTGAAAATTAAAAAAAATAAAAAAGATATTAAGAGGGATATTGGAAATAATTAAACATAGAATTTGAAAGAAGTAATTTAATTTCTACTTGTTTACTGAGATCTTCTACATTTGCATGCAATCTAAAATCTTTCTCTTCTAGTTTTATCTACCTTTTACTATTTGTTGTGTAAAGGATTTGGACCTGTAGGAACAACTCGCTTTTCCTCCTCAGTATTGTTGATCTTTTTATGGGAGCTTGAGAAGAAATTGTTGATGGAATCCATGGATTCTTCCGAGCTTCTCTTCTTTTCATCATCCATGGGAAAGGAGAAATTATTTCTTGCCGCTGCAACAGACCCATAATTTGCAAAAATCAAGAGAAATGCAACAAGTATGAGAAGCGATAATCTCATTTCACCAGTATAAAAATTTCTGCAGAATTTATGAACAGCCAAGAAGAATTTACGCTCTTGAGAAGGGACCAGACAGAAAGAGAGGCAAAAAGAATGAGGCAGCTGGGATGTTTGTATTGAGAGCAAGAAAGAAAGATGTTTTAAAGGGTTGAAGATAATAACTATGGCACCTCGGATTTACAGTAAAGGTTTTCGATACATCAACATCTCAGAACTCTTCACCAAACTTCATTAAATGATTTCAATTCTAATTTACACCATGCATA
>JAWDEX010000016.1:11712354-11732305 GCA_035221805.1 Trichilia hirta
ATCGTATGCCGCCGTGATGGCTGCCGGTGGTGGTTCTCCTCGTAAAGGGAGACCTCTTCCAAAAAAAAAAAAAAAATGTTTGATTGGAAAAATTATAACTAAACTAATCGTAGCTCATTATCTAATGTTTCAAGTAAATTAGAGTAAAAAGAAAGTCATTATTTTCCTCACATATCCCTTCCAAACTAATAGTCTATTGTGACTACTCATGCATGGTAAAGAGAAGCCTAAATATATTTTCAATCTTTTTATGTACTTTCCAAGTTGAATACAAGTGGCTCCAAAAATAAAAAAAATAAAAAAATAGGAACTCTTGAAAGCATATTATAAAGAATTTAAGCCAGTTGAAATGCCTAAGCCTCAATCAATCAAAATCTCAAAAGCATATTACAAGCAATTTAATCCAACTACTTAAAAGCCTCAATCAATTAAGGCTTTGCGTAGTTTCTTAAAACTCAATGGTTACTGCTCATCCTTGATTTTGGGGAAAATTCCAAGTCCCTTCACAAAATGGTCAAAAAAGATAGCAACTAGTATCAGATGATCACTATTTGAGATAATAAATTTATATAGGCAAAATTATAAATAATTTACTCTTGTAAAAATAATATCAAGAGTATAATTCAAGATTCCTATCTTGTTTACATATGGGCGGGGTTCTTTACCTTCAATTTTTTTATTTAAATATAAATATACAAATTATTAATTATTATTTATACAATTTAGTGGTAAGTTTAATCATTTAGTGATCAAAATTAAATACAATTTTTTGTTTTTAAATCTTAAATTATTGGATTACATGAACTCAATGTTAAAAAATTTGTATCTAAATTAACGTTAAAAGAAACGAAACTTCTATGTATATATGTAAATCATTTAATAAATTTCAAAAAGAACTTTTATTTCACTCTAAAGACTTTGACATAGACTTCCCAAATGAATGGTTTGTATGAAATTATAGATGCTGTGATATTCGGTGACTCAAAGCATGGACAGTGTACTCATCAGAATGAGGTCATTTTCTAGCTAAAGCAGAGCCGGCTTCCATGGCTATGGACCCGCCACCATTGCAAAGTAACAGGAAGACGAAGGTATGACTTGCTTTAAATCTAGAAAAAAACAAAGAGAGTTCAGACTCTTCACGCATCTATACATAGAAACCATGTGCGATACACATATCTAGATTTAATGGAATCCTATGAAAATTCTTTCAAAACTCTTCAAACTCAAAGTTTCAACCTATTCTTTCATGAAAAAAAAAATTAAAATAATTAAAAATAATAAAAATGAAGAAAAGGGTTTCAATATACCAGCAATATATATCAGACAAAATCAGAATAGGATTTGATGTGATGACTGATAAGTGCTATTCACTTACCACAGAGATGAAATATGTTTGATAGCTACAATGCATGTGCATGTGTTAAATGAAAGCATGAATTCCTTGGAATCAAGTTCTTAGCATACAAATGTAGGGAGAGACGAATCCAAGATGCAAAGATGAAGAGTGAAAATTTCATTTTACTATAACGTTTACATTATTTATATAATAAATAATGTGTATCTTCTAGAATTAGGAAAATATTTAAAAAAATTAATAACAAAAATCAATTTTTTTTATAAAAAATATTGAATAAATTTTAACGAAAATGAAAATTAAAAAAAAAAAATTGAATTTCATGATTGAAATGATTGAACTTAGCCAAAAGAACAACTTGATCTTATGAAAACGAGTTCAAGGATATCTTATTTGCTTAATCTTAATGCAGATATGTTTGTTTCCGTAATTTATTATTCCTCATTTACTCAATTTTGACAGCTTTACCTTTTATGAATAAGATTTTTAAAATTCATGTTTCAGGTAGTATTTATTTGTTTTTATTTAAGATCGAAATAAAAATGAATACTTGAATGTATTTATGTTTTTCTCCTTAATATTTAAATTAAAATAGTAAGCAGTTTGTTATTTTGAATATAAAAATTTAAAAATTAATATTTTGTATTTGTGTTTTCATAAATACAAAATAATAAATAAACAATAAACATTTTGAAAAATATATAAATAAATTAATATTTTTCTCATCATATTAACAAAATCAAAAATCATATTGACATGAATTTTATTAGAGCTTATAATGTTGTATGAAATGTTTATTTTTTTAAAAAAGAAAAATATGAAACTTTTAACTATGCATTTGTTTGGAAGTTTTTTGAATATTCATTATCGAAATTGGGGGGGAAAGTCCACCAAATAAAATAATTGAAAGAGAAAATAAAAAATAAAAAATAAAAAAAGGTGATCGATTAACAATGTAAAATGATTAATTAGGTGGGAACAATTTTGTTCATAGAATTTAAAGAAATCATTGTGAGTTGTTACATTAGGGAAAAAAATTGTATTGAGCTAAAAATATTTGAAAGTCTCTATTAGATAGTTTATTTTTTATTTAAAATCTAAATAAATTTGAATATTTAAATATAAATATTTTAAATTTTATATTTATTTTTTAAAGCTCAATTTAAATTTTTATACTCACTTTCTACTCTTACTATTTTTTTTTTTTTTTATTTTTAGAAGAGGGAAATTCCCACATTGTATACAATTGAAAGCTCGATATTATATTATGGTATATTGCTGTGAGATAAAAGTCATAGTACTCAAATATTAAAATAAAAATATGTAAATTTTATAAAAAATTAATATTTGAATTTGAATTATTATAAAGTTAAATTTTGACCCCTATTATTCAAATTGCATCTAGAATAACAAAAAAACAAAAATTTTTGTTCCATTCGTGGAGGAAACAAGAGAAAAAGAAAAATTGTACAAAATATTTGGAAAATTCCTACAAAGAAAATTTAATATTATTTAATCTTTCCTTAAATTAATTCATTTTAAGCAGCCATATTCCATCGTGACTATGTGAACCATGTCGGCATTGGTATACATTCTTCTTTAAAAGGGGAGAGACAGACAGACAGACAGACATAGAGAAGAAAGAAAAGGTTAACAAAGAGAGCAGTCAAATTCTTTTTTAACAGAATTCTTATTGTGTGATCAAGAAAGCTTCTACCATGACCAAGTCAACTTGTATCTAAGATCATTTCATTTTTCCAAATTAGAAAAAATTGGATTCTTATTATTTCATTTATGAGCATAAGAAGAATTTCCAATTCATCAAATATTCATTGGTATTTGCTGGAGCCAAGTGCCAATTGATTTTGATGTCTTTTTAGTCAAAATTAGTTCACCGACTAAAATCTGATTGGACAAAAAAAGAATTTAACATGTGCATCAAATTGCTTTCAATCAATTGGTTAAATTAAATTTTTTTGAATCGTCCATGTATAACATTTATACAGATATATATTATAAGCCAATATGGACTTATAAATAATAATTTTTAAGTTTATACATTGATATTTTAATCAAATCTTTAATCTAGAATTTTATGTGAAAAAATTATTAAAAAATAAAAATTTTTGACTCCCATTAATCAATTATACATCTCAATTTAAATAGTTGGGTTAAATTTTATTTTTTAATGATTTTCATAAAAAAAAAATATTGATAGAAGTTTTAAAAGAATAAAAACTTTCATATGCAAGAATATTTTGATATATAAAATAATCATTTCCATTTATATTTTATGAATTATGTAAGATTTTTTTTCAATATTTTCTATTGGTTTAATATAAATTAAGATATTTTTACATTCAACTATGGATCATGAAGAACTTGAACTATAAATATCGATATTCTAATAAAAAATTGACTATATGTATAAAATAATTATTATAAAAGTGTTACAAAAAGTTTAAGGTATGTTTAAAAGTAAAATGACGTAATTTTAAAATCTATTAATAAAATAATTATATGTTAAATATATTGGTATAAAATACGCTAAAAAACCCTAAAACTTTAATAGATAAAATCATAAATGATTATTAACAAAAATCAACGATTTGATTTCAAGCTAACATGATTATCACGTTAAGATGATACATGATTAGCAAGCAAGCTAATCTCACAAACAAAAATGGGTTGGTGACAGAAAGGAAAGTGAATGAATATCAAAATCAGATTACGTAATTTCCACGAGTTCCCTCTTATCCCTTTTGAAAGATGACAATAATTTTAAATTTCATTTTTTCTATCATCAAACCACAAATTCTTGTTTTGTTTTAATGATTTTAAAGAGAGTGGGGTCTCTTTGTATTCTACAATTGGGTACATTGTTTTAAGAAATTTTGTTTCCTAGACTTAGCTCAATTGATAAATTGATAGGCACTGAAAATCAAGCAAATGAAAAAAAATATATTGAAATGACTTGACCTAGCTAATGTTCGAATACCTAATGATTAAACTTTTGAACTATATCCCATTACCACTACTTGGACAATAGGAAAAAAAAAAAAATGGTAATATATCTTAAATGGGTGACCGAATTATATCATTAATTCCGTTTTTGTTACGGTAATATAGTTTATTAAATTATGCTTAAACTCATAAAAGGAAAAATTATTCTCACAATTACATACATTGATTGATAAAAATAAAGAGAACATAAATTTGATTTTTGAAATTAGAGTAAAACCAAAAAGGGAATTAATTAACAGTTATGACTCTGTTTTGGTAATTAATCTATTTTTTTTTTTTTTTTTTTTATACAGGCGAAATAAACTGTTTGATTTGAACTAGTAAGTATTATTTCAAAACCAAATTAGACTCTCTAACTATAGGTTCCCTTTTCTACTGAATTCCTGAATTGCCAAAGTTCATCCGTGTTCCACACATCATATTCAACCCAGCTGTTATCCTCCATTTGAAAATTACCACGAACAGAGTTGCCGAAATACTCGGTCGTCACAGCCGGAATATTTCCCGGCTGGATGATGTTTTCCAAGTCATAGCAACTGTTGTTAAATGGGCAGAAATCCTTTGCAAAAGGACTTGTCGGGTAGTCTGAAACTTTAGATATTTGAGAGATATTCATTGATTCTGAAGAAGAAATGCAAGAAGTAGCAGTTCCATGCTCGGAATCGGATGAATTCAATTCTTGATGATCAAGTCTCTGTACTTTAGTTCCACTCATGTGATCAATTGGCTCCTGCTGGTCTGAAACTTGTGGCAAAGCAGATACTGTTGAATATTGTTGAATATTAGCACCATCAAAAGATTGATCAGAAACTGCTGAATTCTGAGATAACATGGTTAAAGAAGATGATGATGATCCATCCATTTTTTGAAGCAATCTAGGCATCCAAAAACATCGAATAACTTCCTGAAATGCTGTGCTATTAGCATCAATCTTCAGATGTCGAGCTTGTTTTTGTACACGAGTTCTCCAATAATTCTTGATTTCATTGTCAGTCCTTCCTGGTAAATGTTGAGCAATTTTCGACCACCTTAATCAAAGAAAATAAATTCTGTATGATCATATTAAGAAAGGTGATTAAAGGAGTTTAATTAAGTATATTAATTACTGTTAATGTCTCAATCCTAAAAGGAAAAATTGTAGCTATCTACTTTATGTCAAGTTTGATTGAAATTCAACATATCGTCAAGAACAGTAACAATCAATCAGATTTTAATGAGAATGAGAAATGAGAAATTCATTTACCTATTACCCCACTTAGAATGGAGGTCAAGAATTGCTATCTGTTCTTGTGGAGTAAGGTTTCCTCTTTTAACATCTGGTTTCAGATAATTCAGCCATCTCAATCTGCAACTCTTCCCAGTTCTCTTTAATCCTTTAACAAATAACCCAAAATAATCAATTAATCAAAGATTTCTATGAGATTATCAAAACTCAACAACAATGAAATGATAATACCAACCAACCTGAACGCTTAGCCAGCAAATTCCATCTCCCTTCGCCGTGATGAGTTATGTAATGAATGAGAAGATTGTCTTCTTCAAGTGTCCATGGACCTCTTCTAAGCTCAGAATCGTTTTCAGAACAATTACTATTGCTTGTATTTTTACTAAAAGAAGACATAATATCTCTCATTAATTTACAAAAGAAGACTCTCAACACCCTAATAAATGAGATAGACTTGGAGTCTGAAACTCATGTACTGCTAGCAAGTTACAGCCAGCAAGATATAAGTATGTATATATCACCTAATTCTGCTGTACTTAAAAGCGACTTTTCAAAGAACTAGCATATATTGAATAAAATAAGTAGACACCATGTATGGAGTTTCCATTAAACTTCCATCCATAAGTCTAAAGACTTCTATCATGAAATTAAAATAGGAAAAAAAAAGTAATATTTTCTAAATGGGTTAATTAATTAATCTTTTAGCTAGCAAGAAAATGAAGCAAATTGTTAAATGGTTTGTCACTTCTACTATGATGGCTATAGATAGATATCTTAAATCGATTCTTTGTCAAAAAAATAGACATAATTAGTCAAACTCTTTCAAGCCATCATAAAAGGGAGAAAAAATAAAATTAATAAATAAAAAAATAAAATAAAAAAAAAATCGTTTGTGATAATTTTGATTTTGAATGAGATACAGAAGTAATTGGTAGGTCCCAATTTAATTGACTGTTCTTGTGCATGTGTAATGCCTTAAATATGATATGAAGCAGTGGACAGAACTTATTATTAATATTTATTTAGATATATATATATTCTCCGGAATACAAAAATACACGTTTTCCATTGATATAAGATTCTCTTCATTTCGGAAGGACAAATTGATAGATCTCCACATCCTTTTGCCTCTACTGGATTGAAGGTTTGCGATCATGATACAGTGCATTGAGTTCTACCATACATACTCACATTTTTTTCAATTTTATAATTCCTACCTCTTATAATTTTTAACTAATAAAAAAACATAAAAATATAATGAAAGATTAAAAATTATATAATCAAATATTTAACTTATAAAACTTGTAAGTTAAGACGAAAAATAAAAAAATTATGAAACAAATTGAGAATCGCAATCAAAAACTTAAGAGTAGTTGTTATATGCATCTTATACTCAATTTTTTCTATGAAAATTTTTATTATTTTTTAAATAAAATAAATTATTTTTTTAATAAAACTAATTTTTATATAAAATAAAGTTTGTTTGAGGGTATTGATACTTAAACCTCTTGATTCCCTATAAAACTTAGCTTTATTGAGTTATTCTTTTAGGGTTACATTAAAAATATATATAATAATATAATAAAAATTAATTGCTACAAATATTCTTGATTATCTATTTTTAATTTCTAAAAGATCTATCGATTAAATTAAAATAAGGACTAAGATATCTTAATCCAAAGTGTTATAAAATTACTGTTTATACTTTTGGGATATTCATAATATTAATTTTTTTTAAAAATAGCAGATAAAAAATTGATTAGCAAAATCAAAAGATCAATCTCAATTTAATTAATAAATCGTGTAGCGTGAAAATATATCAAACCAGTAAATAAAAGGAAAGAAAGAGAAATCAATTCGTTCACACAAAATTCATAAAGAATATTCAGGATTGAGGTGTTATAGTTTTAAAATTATAATTCCTAAATAATAAAAATTAAATTATTAAATTTTATTAAAAAATAATATCATTAAACATTTTTATAATTTTATTTTCAAAATTAAATAGAAGCCGACAATATCAAATATGATCAAAGTCGTTTAAAATATCTGACCGACAACAAACAGAAAATTACACTCTAAAGTTCATATATTTACATTTATTACATTCAAATCCGGAGGTTTAGAAAAATAACCATTCATTTAAAAAAGAAAAGAAAAGAAAATTCCACGTTTTGGTCATTCTAAAAAATTAAACGTGCTTGACCGACCAAAATCTTTTGTGATTAATAGAACAAAATCAAAACGTGGTCCTCAAGTGTGTGGTGTTCTTGATGAGTAAGGCGGCATTTTGAGCTTTTTCTGGGAATCTCAAAGCGTGACTCCTTTCCATACGCAGTGTCTCTATCTGCCTTGCTTTGGCCGATACCAATTAAAAAAAAAAAAATTTATAATGCAATATCCATTTATTAAATAATATTCAAAATTTACTAATACCTCATTTTTCTATGTTATTAAAAATATTTTTTTAAAATAAGTTTTTAAAATTATTCATAATAATAGTATATATTATTTCATTAAATTTCCTGCGTGGTTTCTGTTTCTTCATACCCTTGTCAGTGTTATTCGAGAAAATGACACAAAGAGAAAGAAAGAAGAAAAAATAAAAAGTCAGATAAATTCCTTCTATTGCCGCAGCTATATTTGACTCATAAATGTCTACTATTTCTTTTAAATACGTGTGAATTTTAAGTACACAGAATACATAACATAACATTACATTACATGTCGATCCAAATACAAAATATACGTCACTAACTAATATTAAATAACTGAATAATTAAGTAGGTGACAGTATCTTTGAAAAATTTTAATTGATTAAGATGGTAGATATTCATGAATGCATTTTGATTTAAATCCTCTGTGGACGTTTTTATAGATTTTTGAATGTGATTTATTTGCCAATCAATCATTCTTTTTTATTTACAATATTAAATATTGTAAAATTTTTTTATTAATTATTTTTATTTTAGAGTAAAACGAAGCATTACTAGGGTAATTATACAAACAGATAAAAGAGAATTATCGTTATTGTTAATTTTCTATATTTTCTATAATTTGTTGTCTTTTAATATATTAGCTACGAGTTAACAATAAATACTAGAAAGAGATCTATTTGTCCAAGAAAGATGTAATTTCAGTAGAGTCTATTAAATATTACTAGAAAATAATACTCAAACTTCGAATTTCTTTTTAAGAGGATAGCCTCATTAAATTATTTATTTTTCTTTTTTTAAAATATTAAAATTAAGAAATGGGTTAATTTTATTTTAAATTTTTAATTTACTTCACTTTTTTTTTTTTTTTTTTCTAACGTAATCTTAAGAAATGAATACAAGATCAACTTGAAAACGTTCTACTTAAAAAAAAAAAAAAAAAATTAAATGCAAAGAATTAGGTATTCAAATTTTTAGCAAATTTAAATTATATAAATTAAAAAAAAAATAGATAATAAGTAGGGTTACAGTGCATTCAGCCAAAGGAAAGAGTTGAGACCAAAGCATAACGACGAATAATACTCACAATATACTGATGAAGAAGTTGATGAAGAAGTTTGTACAGTGAGGAAGAAAAGAATGTCACGTTCAATCCTCCTAAGTCCAAAAATGAAAAATGTCTATTGATACTTAGCTTATAATCTTATCTAAATTCAATGCACAATCTTAAAAACCATCATTGCAGTCTTATGCGTAGCAATATTTTGAACTTTCATTCATCGTTTGTGTGCATGTCTACAGCTTACTTCCATATGCAACCCTAATTATTGTGACTACGACAATTGATTAAGACAAACTACTTTGAAGTTACAACTGCATCATCGCCACTCGTATTCAGCATAAACACGCATGTTCTTGTGGCGGAGGTGGTGGTCATGGTCAAGAACTGAAGTTAAAATTTCTGGTGTTGAAGTTCAAGACGACTACAAAAAAGAAATGGAAATGATAGAGCGTAATTGCTGGAACTATGATAATGATAATAAGATGGTGTAAAAAAGAATAGTGATTAGAAAAAATTAACATCATTTGATTAATAAAGTAGGCGCAATCTATGGATAGAACAGTGAACTTCTGTTATTAAGGCATGATTTTGGATCAAGTATCGATGGATGGAAAGTTAGTCAAATTTTTAAAAATTTGAAATTTTAATTTTCAGATTTCTAAAACGACGAAACTAGTGACCTCATTACATAAAATGGTCAATGAGAATTCCTGTGATATTAGCAATGATCGTAAAATAAGGTAGGGTTTGGTAATAAACTGATCACGGTGGCCAGTGGTCATCAGTTTATTAATAAAAAAATAATGTTTAAATAATAAATTATAAAATAATATTTTTAAATATACATTTTAAGATTTTAAAGTTTAATATAATATCAAATATAATACTACATTAAATTTAATACATTACAATACAATACAATACAATTTAATTAAATTATTTTATTTAATATAGTTTAATTTGTGTCACCAAGTATATCCAATAACACAAATAGTCAATCACATTAATAAATGGTTATATTTCTTAATATAATATTAATGCCAATCAAACTGTTATCAAATGATTATATAGCTGCTATGAGATATTTTTTTAATCAGTGTTTTTATAAAATAAAAAATAAAATAAATTTCTATGAATCATTTCGGTTATATTTTTTAAAAACATTGTTATGAAAATAATAACTATAAAATGCATATGGCAAAAATATTCTGACGAATTTAATTTTAATAACTTTATTTATCAAATATTATATAATAATTTTTTAGAGTATATAAGGTATTTTTATAAATCTAAACTGTGTAAACAAAAAATATTAATTATACTTTTATATCTTTTATGGAAAAAATTGTCATATTTCTATTATTGTCAAATATAAAAAATTAAAAAATATATAGTATATCATCTGCAATATCCTTTTAAATATATAATATTTTAATTTTCATATAACTCTATTATCTAATAATGCATTATTTTTAGTAATTACATTGTACTAGTAATAAACACAAAACAAATATTTGAATATTATGTTAAAAAATAAGAAAAATAATTTTTCGTCATTTATTTTATATTTTATAAGATTATCCATTGTCTTAAAATTAAAAATTAATAATTCTCCGGTTTCTATCTAACCACTTATATACACATTAATAGTCGAACTTATATATGAAGGTTAACTAATTATTGGGTATATTTTTTTTGAAATAAAAAAAATAGAATAAATATTGCCCACATACTGTAATAATTAACCATTCGGAATGCAATTCTTAAGTTGGGCTTAGACTCATTCTCAGGCTCAAATGAAGCATTGGGCCCAAGTCTTGAAATTCGAGTGGACTTTAATTCTTTAACCTCTTATTTTTAGGACAATAAGTCAAACCAATAAGATTTTCATTTAAATTATTATATTTAAAGGGCATTTAATTTAATATTAAGAATAATTTAATTTAAGTAATTATAATGGTATAACCTTTTAAAACTCGCCTATTTAATGAACAATTATTTGTCTTAAATTCTAAATTTTTATTTCTCAAATTTCAATCTAATATTGTAGAAGATTCAAAGGATAAGAAGATCATTTTTAATATAATAGTAATTTTTAAAATTATTTGATATGAAATAAAACCTCTTAAACTAAAATAAAACAATTATAAAGAATATATAAATACAATCTACTGTTTCCGAAACGAAAATGCTGCAACTCAAAAAAATTATAAAGAATTTTTAATAATAGGTAGTAATTAATTGTTAAAAGAATAAAGACATTTTGTATTAAAAGTAATACATTTATTTTTTTATTAGATTATATTCCTTTTTAACCATTCTTATAAATTCTTCTAGATTTTAGTTTTAATTAATTTTGAGAATTTTGTTTTAAAGATTAAATTGTTTTTAGTGTATAAAGAAAAATTAAGATGCATTATAAAAAAAGAATTAACTAATAAAAACTATTTAAAAAATTTTCTAATGGTGTAGAGAGAAAAATTAATATTTAATTTTTCAGTAATGAGTATGAGAGTAAATAATTGTTCAAAGTGTAATTTGGGGTGTAAATAAAGCCACCTAAAAATAACATTACACTAATAATTAAATTTATATGTAAATAATTTTTAATCTTTTATATTTTTTCTAATAATATTGTATAAATTAGTTTTTATTAAATAATAAAAATATATAGTTATCAAAAAATAATTATATAATTAAATAATTAATTATGTTGAATTATTTGAAATAAAAATTGATAAGAAATATATTGAAAAAATACAACATTAGAATTTCGAAACATTATTTCTTCGAAAACATAATTTTTTCTTTTTTTAGAAAAATTTAAAAAATTTTATTCCTTAATATTTTGTCCAACAAAACAAAAGAATGCTCCTCTTGGATCAGATCTCATGGAATTCACAGCAAAGTTATGGAAGAGGATGCATTTTTGAAGCCAATATTAGTAGGATCTAATCTATTCTATTTCATCACATTTTTTTATATTTATCAACTGGCAGATCCAACTTTCTTGACTTTAAGAACATCATGGGTAGGATTGTTCCCATAAATGTCTTGGAAACTTTTTGATGGTCTAACCAAATATAACCTCTAAAATATAAAACTACACAAGAAGAACATTAATTATGTATAAAAACTTACATAAAAATAAATTAAATATATTGAAATATCAATAACAAGATAATGTCATATTTAATTTATACATACAAGAATTTATGTGTTTAATATTACTCATAATGTCTATATTAATCATAATCCTTAGAACAAATATACTTGACATATGGGTGAAATGAAAAACACTCAAATGGGTACTTATAATTTTCATAAATAAAATCGCCACTTAATGATCACTTAGAGTTAGAATTAGGGTTTTAGGTTCAATTGTCAAATGAGACCATTTTGAGATTTTTAAATTCAAAATTGAAAAACATGAATTGGGAAAAACATTGTTGCAATTGTAGAGTTCGATTCAATTCCTTTTATGATATGAGTGCCAAAATGGTACTAAATATATGTAAGGATATATCAAGCTAGAATACCAAATCCATGCTTGGATACCCTATAAGTAATTCTCAATCATCAATTTTCTTGGACTCTAGATACCCTATGCATATGGCAGACTAAATGTAGTGTCACGTGCCTAACATACATATCACATGCATTCAATAAACTCACATATAACTAATTAATTAATTAATTAATTAAATTTCCTTAAAATTTTTCTATATATGTCCAAATCCAAATGAAGTGGGAGGCAAGGCTGATTGCATATCAAATTATTAATCACTTGTGAACAAGATAATGACATTTGGATCAAGTCTTATATCGCTATTTTTTCTCCCAAAAATTTTATGTAAAACGTTTTAATTTTTATGTTATTAACTTAGTGATTGTATTTTTATATTGAATGTATCATTGTCAAGTTCTTAGAAAAATTTTTAAATTATAAAAAAATGGATGAACTATATTTATCAAGTTTCTGTAATATCAAATGTCAATTCTCTAAGAACAAGTTAAGACATATAAGGCCAAAGTAATTTAGAACCTTATGTGATCTAAATTTCTTAAAATTTTGTAAAAAAAGTTGGATGTCTACTATTATTTAATTAAAATATAAAATCCTTAATGTTAATAATATTATGTACATGTAGGCTAGAAAAATAATAGTGATGAATACCGGCACCAATATGAGATTGAGCTAAATCAAGCCAATCCTAAGAATTTTATATTTTTAATTTGACATACAAAATATATTATTCATGGGTTCTTTTTCCAAAATACTTTGAAATTCTTTTTTCAAAGATTATAAAAAAATAAAATTCATTCTAACTCAATGTAAGTAAAATTGAATTATTTTTTAAAAAAATTTATTAATTAAATTAGTTAGTAGTCACTTATTTTTAGACTTTTAGATAAATTTTCAGAAATAAACCCATATCTATATCCTAAAATTAAAGAAGTTTCTAGTGCGGGCAAGTCATGTGAAATCACAAATAATAATAATAATAACTTGAACAATTCTTATAAATTCATGATTCCTTTCTATATAACCAATGTACTCATACCTAATAGTTTTGACAAGAACATCTTATGCACAAATTCGCTTCTCAACAACATTAATCATAACACAGTTGTTGCATATGCCACAGGCTTTTGTAGACGAGACTCCTCAATATTAAATATAAATTTATTGCTTTTGGACCCCCCAAAAATTTAAATAAATAAAAAAGAAATTAAAAAAGTTGAAATTATCCATATGGGTCTAATTTTATTTTCTTTTCCACATACATATAATTATAACTATGAACCCACTCCAATTGATATTGATTCATCTCTTTGAAAACGGAATTGACTACTTAACATATTGCAATGAGTTTACAATTTTTTTTGTCGTTTCTTTTATTTCAATAGTAGTATTTAGTCCCACAATTTTTATTTTTATTTTTTTTAAATCTTGCTTTTAAATGTCATTTTCTATTCAAGTACTTTTAGATTTTATCTTATCAAAAAATATATATATATTTTTATTTGAGTTGTTCTATTTACTCGTGCTTATTATATGAAACTTTAGTTTTAAGTATAAATTAACAAAATTTAAGTAATAATAGAGGTCTAATAAGATTAAAGGACGGGACTTAAGTTTTAATTTAATTTTTCTGCATAGCTTTTAGTAAGCTTTCAAGAAATGTTAAAATAAGATTCAAAGAGAGACTATCTCCTTCCCATAAGAGAACTTTTTATATAACTTCGGTTCCTGTTGTGGACCCGTACTTTTGTTGGATATTATATCTCCTGAATCGGGAACCCATCTAGGAAACAGAATTACAGAAGATGAAAATGCCACGTGGTCATATCACATTGCTTCTCTTTTCTATCCTTTAATCTAATATTGAAAAAACAAAAATAACAATCTATTCTCACACTATAAATATACTAGTCTCAAACCCATCATCGAAACACCTTATTTTGTTTCATAGACAAAGTTTTTGTTAAAAAAAAAATTCAATGGCTGATTTCTCAGAAAATTTGCAAAACTTCAGATCTTCATTTTCTTTTCTTGATCATGTTGATCCAAACATCGAACAAATAAATCAGTTCAGTGTTTTAGATAACGCAAGCTTGAATTATCAAAGCCTTTTGCGTTTTTCAAATGACAACTTCTTCAGCTATCAAGCACCTGAATTTTCAGGAAAATTGGCAGAAAATTTTCCGGGTGTATTTCATGAAAGCAATTGTAATTACCAGAACGTTTTGCCAGTTTCTCAGTCAACAGTCACAGCTGAAAGTGAAAACAAGAAGAGAAAAAATATGGAGATCATATCAGAAAGCAGCTATGAGAATTTTTCTCCAGTTAATTCTGATATTGAAACCAAGAGGAAAAATGTAATTAAGCAGCTTATACTAATTTCATCTATTTTCTTGATTTTTCAGATTTTTTTTTTCTTTTGTAATTCATGGTTGTTTTGTTTTGGTTTTGTAGAATTCAGTTGGGAGAAGAAAGAGAGGTAGAGGAAATGAGAAGGAAGAAGAAAAACCAAAGGAAGTGGTTCATGTAAGAGCTAGAAGAGGACAAGCAACTGATAGCCACAGTTTAGCTGAAAGGGTAACTTTTATTATTTATATATTAATAAACTTTTCAGAATTTATTTCTTAAAATGTCATTCATTAATTCCTTATTATTTATGAAATATATTTGTTATGATTCAGGTTAGAAGAGGAAAAATCAATGAGAGACTAAGATGCTTACAGGATATTGTTCCAGGATGCTATAAGGTAACAATTTATTTTAAAATTTTTGGGATTGAGCTATTAATTCTGTGATTGGATAATATAGAAAATGAATTGCTTACATTCTCAAATACTTTAAAATTTTGCAGACCATGGGAATGGCAGTGATGCTGGATGAGATAATAAACTATGTTCAATCCTTGCAAAATCAAGTTGAGGTGAGTCGAAAATTGAAACAAGAATCATTTCCTGATTTTCTTTTCTTAATTTCAAAAAATAAAATAAAATCAATTCTAACATTTTTCTTATCTTTTTTGCTTTGGATTCAGTTTCTTTCTATGAAGCTTACAGCAGCCAGCAGATTTTATGACTTCAATTCAGAGTCAGATGCTATAGAATCAATGCAGGTATTGAAAAATTTTGATAAAAATAAATCTCTGAACAAGAATATATAACATTTCTTTTCTGTATTTAATTAGTTTGATTACTGATGTTGAATTAATTTGTTGAAATTCAGAGAGCAAAGGCGTATGAAGCAAAAGAGATGGAGAATATGATGAGAAATGGATATGAAGGGTTTGCTAGCTCTTCTTCTTCATTAACAAAACACTTCTGACTCATGCTTTTGGATGCATGCTATTGCTACCATTGGTTATTGTCATAGAACAAATGAAGATTCTCTATTTCCAATTTCAAAATACTTCTAATTTGTCCCCACTTCATGCTTTATGTAACCCAACTGGATATGTATATTTGTGAGAGAATTCAATCAACATGTATAAATTAAAAAAAGAAAAAGAAAAAACTGTATCAATTCACTTTTCTACCTCATTATACTCGTTTGCTAAGGTTAATCTTAGTGCAATTCGCCTATTTTTGTATTAATATTTGAGATTTAAAATTTTTATCTCAGAATAATTATAATTTAAAAGTCATGCTAATAACAAATAAAACCCTAATTATAAGATAAGAACTCAGATTACGAGAAAACAGTAATACGAAAACATGATATCATGGTTATATCATTCGAAGAAAATCATTTGATTGTTACTTTCAATTTTATTATTTCTTTGAATTTGGCCTTCATTTGATGAGATGATGATCACGTCAGAATAGCAAAGTAGTTGGAAAATAACCAAAAATGATGATTGAGACATTGAGGGGAAGTCGTGATTAAGCCTTGTATGTCGGCATTGATGCTTCACACTACCTCGCAATTTCAATTAAACAAGACCAACTAATTTTTTTAACAGATTTTTAATCTCACTATTCAACGAATTTAAGGGAAAAATGTTATTTCAACTTCGGGGAAAAATTGTGATTTCAAGTCAAGCAGAATTTTGGTAGACTTTACCCATTAAAAGATGAGAAGTCACTCTAGTAAGAATTAATTTTATGCTAAATTAAGGTTTATTTAATATTATGATGTGATAATTTTTAAGTCTAAGAGTAGGTTATTATGAGATAAAAATTCTAAATATTAAAAATTAAAATAAAATATATATTAATTCTCTCATATATTAATATTAAATAGAATTATTTTAACCACTACTTTAGTGAAATCCTGTCCTACATATAATTTAACATTTTATTAAAGAATTTTTTTTTTTTAAATTATATCCCACATCACCTCCACTATTCAATAAATTTAATTATGTGACCTCTCACTAATTTTTTGAATTTCATTTTTTAGGTAGCTATAATGAGAATTATTCAAGACTTTTTAAGGAATCATTTGAAAGTGTTACTTCCAAGAGAACTCCACTTTCATCGCGACCCTTTCCAAAAAATATATGAAAATGATTTTAACCAATATTCAAATGTATCGATTTAAAAACCAAGTTGGCATCATTGTGGATTGATAGGTATTCTAATGTTTTGTAGGACCATTAAAACTAAATCATTTGTGGCAACTTGAGGAAAAATCCCGATTGTCTATAAAATTCAGAAACCGTTTAATCCATTTGGGCACTAACATTTGTATTGTGTCCCATGAAACCAAGGCAGTTGATGCTAATACGCGTATGCTCAAAGGGCAACAAATTTTCTAAGGACAATTCCTTTGTCCAATTCATTGATACCCCATATATTAATTTATATAGATACATGAAATCTCATGGAATTACCAATTCATGAACTAAATGATTGATGAGGAGGAAAATTACAGAGAGCCTAAACTTAGTTAATATCTCTTTATTTTGAAAAATTATTTAAAATCTTTGGAAGATTGATAGATGCAATGCATCCATGAAAATGGGAGCAAGAAGAGGGCCATAGCATGCTCAAAAGAAGATGGGCAATGTGGGTTCACCAACGATAACATCTCATATGATAGGAGCAAATGAACCTATCAAAAGCAACTTCTGTTTTTTGGCGACTTTTGTTTTCTTTCTTCTTTTCTCCCACTCAAAATCTTTCTTCATTGACTCTCTTTTGACCCAAGTCTTATTGCTTTGTCTCTTGAAGAAGCATGCATATGCATGAACTAGAAGGGAAAGCAGACTCATTTGGGGTCCCAATAGGACTAGCAAGTGGATCATGTCATGTATTCCCAATTTGGATTAGGTGAAGTTGGAAGAGAATTTGTAACTAATATGGGCAAGTTCAAGGATTCATATAAGGTAGGATCATCATCAAGCTTTGGATCAAGTGGAAGATGTTGTTGGCAAGGCAATAAGATGATTAATTTAATTCCTACTCCAATTCCATATCTAAATTATATGCATACTTTTGTTATTTAATTATAAAAATTCAAAATTTTGTTAAAATAAATATTTCACTTAAGAACATGTGTTTAAGATTAAAGAGTGGTGATTAAATAAGAAAAAAAAAACATTGTATGCATGCATTCTATTTATTTAGAACCATGTCAATTTAATCATTGAGGGATTGGTAGCTTAATTGATATTAGTTGATTGTTTTTAAATTGATAGGACGAATGCATGTAAATTTTAGATTTAAATTAAAAAATATATATATTAAATTTTAGTGAAAAAAAAATAAATGCTCATGATAAAATTAGAAGTGAGGGGTTATTATCCAACCTTTTTATTTTTAAAATAAAATATTAATTAAATTAGTCATTGTTGACATCATTTAAAACAAAATAATTTTTATTATTAATTTTTATTTGGCATATTATAAAATAAAAATAAGATTCAAATTTGTATTGTGAACTCTATACTCTTTAACATACATTAAGCCAATAGTTTATATTAACCTCACATTCTATTAATCTTATACCATTACTTTAATTTTATAATAATATAAAATACACAATTAAAGAGTATTATTTAGAATACAAGTTAAAAATTACCAATATTACTTGTAAATTAATTATGGTCTATATTAATGCCTAAATTTTTTCTGAATAAAAAACTCAGCGCATCACACAAATTTCACTGTTATTGTTGACATAAGAACCGTACAGAGTAATATCTGACCTTAGACAATGATTCTTAGGAGACTACTTAAAATCAAAATAAACAAATTAGGAGTAAAGCTGATTTTTCGGCATATAAATTCCAACACTCAAGTTAGTGGGTTGTCAAAGGCTGAGTTAAAGAAAAATAATAAAATATTATAGTGTTTAAATTAATTACTGACCCAGGACATTAGGCTTGGGAATACTTATAGTGAGGGTTAACTACCACAAGTTAAAATTTTTTTTTCTTCTTCTTCTCTCAAAAGGTTAGAAGAACCACCCCCCTTATTTTGATTCAAGTAGCGATTTTATCATTTATAAGACATTTGTATGTGTAAGCATTAGAGAATAGATGCTTAATTAGAAAGAATATGGCATGGTCAGCCAGCAGGTCCTTTCATCACCTCCTTGTATCGAACTAGAGTGGCGTAATAAATGCCTATAGTTTATAGAACAAAATACCTTTTAATGTGATGAGACGTTTAGGCCGTTCTTTGGAAAATGCACTAGAGTTTTCTATTTGATTATTCTATTTTTAGAATATTGAGATTAAGTCGCCTTGGTAATCAAGATATTAGTTAGGATACCGAAGTGATTGAATCTGGGTCAGGTCGCTTGCATAACGATAGACGAGGACTGAAAATCTCGAGTGGTGAAATCATCAATATAAGTCCCCCAAGATTTTGCTGTCGTAAAGCGAGAGCGAAAATTTGAATGGTTTTGATTTACTGAGATGATTCAATTTTTGACTTTGACGCTTCAGTGTTTTGAGTAACCAATGATCTTCATTAAATGTAAATGCTTTGATTCCTATATTCTTTTTTTAAAAGGACATTACTAAAGAACGGCACCTTCTTATAACTCGTACATAGCCATGTGTAAGAAAATTGGTGACTATTTTTGAGTTGGTGCAACACTTTAGAGTGCCCTCCTGAGGTTCATGCAACGTGGCTCATTCTTGACCGTTTATAGAGTGACCATTCGGATATGTGGCATCGCTTGGTTATTGGTTGACTGACTATAAATATCCCAAATTTGCCTCTTATTTCCTATTTCACATTCTTGCCAAATTAATTATTTCTTGTAATTTCTCAGAGCTTTATCCTTCTGCACTACTTACTGTTGGAGATATGCCCTAGAACCAATCGTGTCATATTGTTCGGGGCATTACTTCATTGTATATATAAATTTATAA
>JAWDEX010000016.1:11732405-11758077 GCA_035221805.1 Trichilia hirta
CATTCTCAAATACTTTAAAAATTTGTAGACCATGGGAATGGCAATGATGCTGGATGAGGTAATAAACTATGTTCATTCCTTGCAAAATCAAGTTGAGGTGAGTTGAAAATTGAAACAAAAGCCTTTCCTGATTTTCTTTTCTTAATTAAAAAAAAAAAAAAAAAATCAATTCTAACATTTTTCTTATACTTTTGCTTTCGATTCAGTTTCTTTCTATGAAGCTTACTGCAGTCAGCACATTTTATGACTTCAATTCAGAGTCAGATGATATAGAAACAATGCAGGTATTGAAATTTTGATAAAAATAATCTCAAAACAAGAATATATATAATATTTCTTTTGGATGTTTAATTAATTAATTAATTTGATTATTAATTAATGTCAAATTAATGTGTTGAATTCAGAGAGCAAAGGCATATGAAGCAAAAGAGATGGAGAATATCATGAGACATGGATATGGAGGTTTTGCTAGCTCTTCT
Organism: Trichilia hirta; assembly: GCA_035221805.1. Taxonomy (NCBI): domain Eukaryota; kingdom Viridiplantae; phylum Streptophyta; class Magnoliopsida; order Sapindales; family Meliaceae; genus Trichilia; species Trichilia hirta. The sequence continues at coordinate 11,732,885 of JAWDEX010000016.1, forward strand.
TCTTCCTTAACAAGACCCTTCTGACTTATACTTTTGGATGCATATGATACCATAGATTATTGTCATAAAACAATTGAAGATGCTCTATTTTCCTACAATTTTAATTTCCAATTTCAAAATACTTCTAATTTGCCCCCATTTCATGCTTTATGTAACACAACTGGATACGTATATATACTTGTAATTGCCACTCACACTTGTGGGAGAATTCAATCAACATTTATAAATTGAAAAAAGGGTGTATCAATTCATCTTTTCACCTTACTATGCTTATGAGTTTAGGATATATATGCATAAAAAAGAAAAGTATTTTATAACAATAATTTTGGTAAGATTCGTATATATATATATATATTTTTTATATTAATATCTAACATCTTAAATTTTTATCTAGAAATCATAATATCAAATAAAATTTAAATTATGTTGTATGTTGAATATAGAACTTGGATTACCATAGAATAAATAATAATGGGAAAACATGTTATTATGGTTATGTTGGAAAATTGATTTTAACAAGTAAAAATGTAGTGGAAAAAATTATTACTGATTTGTTATATGCACAAGGTAGAAGCTAATTCAATATAAAATTAATAATGTGACTGCAACATATTTTATTATCCTCAAAACTTTTATGAGTGTGGGCATGTTTTATTTTGTGTCAAAATCACTGTATTTTGCTCTTAAACAAACATACTCGTACTTTACACAAAATTTACCCGTTCTATATACACTCATTAAGATTTAAGAAAGATTTAAATGTGATATTCGATAGACTATAGACCCATTGATAGTTAAAACTTACAAAAAGTCTATATCTAGTTATCTTATAATTCATCTGCTTTTCAAAGTTAGCTTTAAACTATTCTACTTAAAAAGTAAAGTTGGACTTTAGAAACTTATGTTAACAAAATAAAAATTTATTTAATTAAAATTTTTAATTAAATTTAAGTTTAGTCTCAAACTAAAAATAATTGTTTAATTAACCATCTATTTAATAATCGTAATTAAAGTTAGGCTTATAATAAATGTCATGACTCTTTAATTATTTACTTCAAATCACCAAATGTTCTAATAATTATCTTAATACTTTTAAATTTATAAATAAATATTATTATTTAATAATTAATTTATTTAATAAATTACAATAACATATCTAAACAATTAAGTATCACAAACAGTTTAAAAAATATATCATATTAGCAGCTTCTATCTTGTAAATATATATTCTTACTATCCATAAAATTATATCTTTAAGTTATCGAAAATTTGATTATATTATTAAGTCTCCTTTTTTAATAACTCAAAAGATATAATACATGAATTAATCTATAAACTTATTAAAAATTACGTGAATTATAATTAATAACATTTATTTTACTAGATTTTAATTCATGATTGTCAAGTTCAATATATAATATATACACTAATTTTTTCACTCAAAGTATCTACTTCAATGATTAAGTTAAATATTCATTTTAGGAGTTGAAAAGTTCCAGTTTTTTATTATGAAATACTCAATTTTCAAATAATTGTGAATTTATCTTTTATTTATAAAGAATTTGTAATTTATATACTTTTGTATTTATATCTAATTGCCTAATACAAAAGTCACATATTTTATGAATAAGTGTTAAATAATATACGTATTTGAACTTAAAATAGAACTTTATTAAATCAAAAATATTATTGTTATATCACATGCTTTTAAGAATATAAACAATACCATTAGTTCTAAGAAGTTATATCATTTAAAAGGAAATTAAATTAATTGCTATAGATTGATCATTTGATTGTTACTTATAATTTTATTATTTATTTGAATTTGGCATCCATTTGATGAGATGTATGATCAAATCAGAATTGTAAAGTGGTTGCAAAATAGCCAAAAATGATGATTGAGATATTGAGGGGAAGGCATGATTAAGCCTTGCATGTCGGCATTGATGCTTCACCCCGCCACCCAATTTTAATTAAACAAGACCAACAAATTATTTGAAGAGATTTCTACTCACTATTATTTTTTTTAATTTTTCCACATGCCTCAACTCCTTCCCATCTAAGCATTCAATGGAAAAAAAAAATATTGAGAATGGAATTCTGATGTTATAAAATTATTATAAAATATTTATCATTCTATTATGAGATGTTCTACTCTACTCTCACTATTTAATTCAAGAGAAAAAATGTTATTTCAGCTTTAATAAAAATTGTGATTCCAGAATGATAGATTTTACCCATTAAAAATAAGAAGTCATTTTATCAACAACCAATTTTACAATCCAACGATTTAAAAGCCAAGTTGGGATCACTATCATTAAAACTAAATCATTTGTATCAACTTGAGCAAAAATCCCAGTTGTCTATAAAATTCAGAAAAGGTTTAATCCTTTTTGGCACCAACATTTGTAGTGTGTCCCATGAAACCAAAGGCACTTGATGCTAATACGCGTATACTCAAAAGGCAACAAATTTTCTAAGGACAAATCCTTTGTCCAACCCATTGATCCCCCACATATTAATTTAGATAGATACATGAAATCTCATGGAATTGCCAATTCATGAACTGAATGATTGGTGATGAAAAGAAATTATAGAGAACAAAAACATAGTTAATATCTTTTTATTTTGCAAAATTATTTAAAATATTTGGAACATTGATAGATGCAATGCATCCATGAAAATGGGACCCAGAAGATGGCCATAGCAGGATCAAACGAAGATGGTCAATGTGGCAACAACATCTCAAATGATAAGAACAAACGAAGCTATGAAAAGCGACTTTTGTTTTCTTTTTCCCCACTCAAAATCTCTCTTCTTTGACTCTCTTTTGACCCAATTCTTATTGCTTGGTCTCTTGAAGAAACATGCATGTGCATGAACTAGAAGGGAAACAGAGACTCATTTGGTATCCCAATAGAACTAACAAGTGGATCATGTCATGTTCTTCCAATTTGGATTAGGTTAAGTTGGAGAGAGAATTTTTAACTAATATGTGCAAGTTCAAGGATTCATGGAAGGTAGGATCATCATCAAGTTTTGGATCAAGTGTAAGACGTTGTTGGTAAGATAATAAGATGATTTAATTCTTACTCCAATTACATATATAAAATTATATATATGCATATTTTCTATATTTAATTATGTTAAATTTAACAAAAAGTAAATGTTTCACATAAGAGCGTGTATTTAAGATTGAATTGTGATGATTAAATAAGAAGAGTCATTTGTATATCACCAAAGCGTTGTCCAAACGTATATCAACTAACAGGATCGAAAAAGGCTTTGTTACCCACCCAATCATAGACAACGGATGAGATTTGAAATTTATTTTATATTATCTTTAAAGTGCTTGGGGAGAGGAACAACAAAAGAAAAATTAACGTATTGTTTATTTCTTTTTTAAAGTGAGGAAGAAATCATAAAAAAAAAAAAAAAAAGAAAAGAAAAGAAAAGAAAAGGTGAGAGAGAGAGAGAGAGAAACGAAAAGGTAAATGATAATTAAAGTCCGGAATTTTATTTATTTATTTCGTTCCAACTCTTCTTTAATTTTTGGCATTTAAAATTTCAAAGTCTGCGGGCCTTGTCCAAACCCAATAATTTTATTGTGGTACAAACCTCAACATGACCCAAATTAGCCCAAGATAATTGAAATTGGCTCATAGTTTGACTTCGGCAATAAGTTACGCTTATCACAAGAAGCAGGCGAAATAATTGGAATCTTTAATCTTAGTTTTGATACAATTATTTAAAATTGTAAAATAATCTATATACTATATAGTATTGAATTCCATAGTTGATAATTTGAATGGTAAATTTTGAAATATAAAAATATAAAGAAAAAATATATATCAAGATAAATATAAAGATAAAAATAATATTCTTTTAGTGCTAAATATCGAGATAGAGCTCAATTGACACGCGATCTAGAGAATCTAGTATATAAAGAAATCTACCCATTTAATATTTTAAAAAAATAAATAAATAAAAAGAAAGTTGAACCTCTTACTTGCCGAGATTATGCCTGACTGAAACTTTAACCTGAAAATCAAATTCAAATATATAAAGAAATCTATTCTTACAAATATATTACAAAATTGAACTCTAGACTTCGTATTAGATGAGAACAAGATTCAGTGTTCAAATCAAAAGACCCAACTTCACCACTGGCCTCATAAATTTTTATTAAAAATTTTGTTCATTCAATTTAGTTTTATGTTATTTTAGCCCTCCAACTTTGTATTTGTGGCTCTGCCCATTGATCAAGTGAAGTCTAATCCCACAATCAAAGTTGAAATAAAAAGATAAGTATGAATTGATCAAATGATATATGTAAAAAATTAATTTTTTAAATTATAACTTAAACATTACTAATGATAAGTTTTTAAAATAATTTGACTATAGTAACATAGAAGGAATAACATATATTTTCTGTGAATTTTTCAAATTATAAATACTTTGTAATCTATTTTTATAATAAAAAACTTTCTTAAAATTTGAAAAGTATGATAAATACTTCTTAAAATATTATTGCGATCTTATTTTAAAATAAAATTATTATTATATTTCTATTTTAAGTAAAAAGGGTATTAATTTTAAGATAAAATTACTCTTATATCTTTATTTTAAGTGTGAAAAGTGTTGTGGTTTTATAAAAAAATTATTAAAATTATATTATTGTCCTTAATATTTTAATATTTTTGAATTAGAGAATTAGGATGAACTTTAAGGGTATTTGTCCACTTTTAAATTTTAGAAAAAATTTTATAATTAAAAATAAAGAAGTATTTATTATTTTAGGAAACTATAAAGCTATTTGTCTTTCCCTAGTATCATATTCATGCAAAAATTCTTCAATTAAAAAATGTATAGAGAGATATAAATATACGTATAGATATAGATATAACCAATTTTTTATATTGTTATTTGGCAGTGGAAGATTCAATTGAACCCATTTTCATTTTTGACTTTGACCTTTCAGAATGTAATGTGATTGGCTAGACTTGATCGATAATGACTTCTGTTGATTTTTCCATTGGTAAAACCACCTAATCTTGTACAATATGCTCGAGTACATTTGATCATCACCACAGAAAGACAGCACGCGGCACCAAACGGAGAAGCTTCGTCTCGATGAAGATAGATCCTTGAGCGTTAATAGTATCTATCATACTCGCAATCTTTATCCAACACACTCTTCTTTTTGGGCGTTACTTTTTGATAAGCCCTACTTCACGACAGAATCATGAGTGTTTCTTGCTTGAAACTCTTATTCTTTGCGTTGGCTGTTGGAGAAATCTTTTGAGTTTAGCAATTTTGTGAAATGAATTTGTGAGATATCATTTCAATGAAGCTAATCTGAGGTGGGATTCGCGAAATATTGAGAATCTTGGATGAATTTCCTGTGCAAAGTTGTGGTTTTCGGGGTTTTCTATCTATGTTTTTAATTGTCCGGTTAGTTAAAATTGTTGATATTAGGTTGGTTGGTTAAGTTGCTGTTTGGATTTTGAACTGCTTTCATGAGTTATTTTTTATTGGTTTTAGAAAATTGAAAGAATTGAGAAGTGATAGATAATTGGCTCAACGGCCCGCATTTGGGTTTTTAATGAATTAGCTGTTTAGCTGAATTATGTGATGGTTATCAGGCGAAGGCACATACATTCTATACATTTCAATGTCAAGAACAAAAATGTTTAGTATTACGTTTGGATAAATGAAAATTGTAATGATTAACTGAGAAATTCATTTATTATGGTTCAGGTAAATAATTTGTGGAAGTGTTGCTAACATTCAAATTGTTTTCTTTACATTGTATCTGATGCTTATATTTTCATAGGAAATTCGGCTTCAGGTTCTTCGAAGTTTTATAGTATAACTAGGGGAAAAAATTTTGGAGATGGAAGTGTCAAGTAAAACAAGAAATATGCTGGAGGGTCTGGTAAGAGAAGGGTCATTCAAATGGTTACTCAGCAAACGAAGTTCCTTTGATGATGAGTTTGAAGAGATGGGAACCTCCCCTAATGGCCAGAGGAATTGGATACAGGAGCTCTCTCCACTTGCTAATATAGTTGTTCGTAGATGCTCAAAGTAAGTATGCTACTGGTTATTCACCGCGTTGCCATTGTTATTATTTTCTTTTTGAAATGAAAAAAGTGCTACGCCGCGAAACTTATGTATTAGTTTAGTTAGAAGGTTTTAATTTTTATTATTAGCTTTTCGTGCAAGTCTTACATAGGCCAGTTTCTTAATCGTTTGTTTCATATAAACTAATTATTTACCCCATTAACTCATTTATAGAAATGAAAAATTAACGGGTGCAGAATCCTTGGCATTTCCTCAAGTGAGCTTCAAAAACGCTTCAATGCAGAGGCTTCTGAATCTATAAAGAATCCGTCACGGTATGCAAGGAACTTTTTGGAATACTGTTGCTTGAGGACACTTGCTCATTGTACTCAAGTAACAGGTCATTTGGCTGACAAAAGGTTTCGGCGCTTAACATATGATATGATGCTAGCTTGGGAAGTTCCTGCAGTTTCAAGCCAACCTTTACTTAATGTGAGTATCATATTAGCTGCTAATTTTAGTGAGGAACTTTTACCATCAGTTATGTGTAATTATGTCTCTCTTTGTCCTTAAAAACATTTGTGTACAGATAATCTTATACCCCAACCCCTCCCTCTGCTATTTTCTCTATTTTGCTCGAATATATAAATATCATGGAGTAATATAGAATTGTTAAACCAAGAAGATTCGTACTTTCCATGTGGCATCAATCTCCAATGTATGTGTTATTGTCTACTTATCTATCTATCTATTGTGTGCATGTCTGCATGTACATGCTTCTGTGTCTTTGAGTGGTGTTATCAGATGGTACTATCAATTTTTAGGGTTAGGGTTAGGGTCAGGGTCAGGTCAATTTAAGTTATTTAAGAATTTTTTCGACCTTGTACTCTGTGGTGAAACTTCCTATCAATGAGATTATTATATGACCCCTTATCTGTTTTATAGTTACATAAGGTTGCAAAGAGGTGGATGATATATTTTATTAGTTGAGATGTGTGCTACCTCTTATATCTACCTATGACCTATTTCTATAGTTTTCTGCAAAGGTGTATGCCAGTATGGTCATTGAGACAGTGTAGGGCTGTATGATCATTGGGCTGGCATGATTAGATGGTCCTTTTAACTTTAAGGGTCTCTTAACTTGGCCAAATTATAAGAAATGTGTGGAAGGTCATTATGTCTTCAGTATGACAGTCAGACATACTATTGATTTGGGTGTATGGCCCTCATTTTAACTGTAGGTGGATGAGGATGCCACAGTTGGGGTGGAGGCCTTCTCGAGAATAGCCCCAGCAGTTCCTATCATTGCCAACGTAATTATTAGTGAAAATCTTTTCGAGGTGCTCACATCATCAACTGGTGGTCGGCTTCAATTCTCCATTTTTGACAAGTACATAGCTGGACTAGAAAGGTACCTGGCTCTCCATATAAAACTGCTATTCCCCATCCCAGGTTTTGGACTCTTTTTTTTCACCCTCTGGTTTGTTCCCCAAAAAAGTAAAAGAATTGATTTTATCTGTAGATCTTACAAACATTATTTGATCGCGGGTACTGTCTAAGAACTGGCTTCCTCTCTCATCATCTTGTTTAGTTAAGGTTCAATGCTAACTTATTTAGAGGTGAGATTAGTAATGAAAAATTTTAAATGCAGTTGGATGACATGCTGTTATAACAGGATTATAAGAGGTCTTGGAAATCATGTTGTGTAAACTTGGTTGCACTTGTTATGTCAAGAGCTTGTTAAGGTGCAAATATAACTTCTTCAAAATCTTGTTTTTCTCAGAGTTGTGTACCTTTTGTCAAAGAAATTTTTTCTTGGGTTGCTTTTCTCGCTATCTTTTGTACCTTGTGATGTACTTTGGATACTGCAACTTCAAAATTTGATCACTTAAAATATGGAGCATAGATTTTGGTGACAGGTATATGGGCTAATTCAAGAGTCTGTTATTTCCTACAAAATAAAAGAGAATTAGAGACCTTTACCTTTCATTAAACTAAAAGGAGTATTATCCTATTTGAAGAATCCAAAATCACGTAGGCTCTAGAAAAGCACAATAATAAAACTGTGGAAAGACTGAAGTTTCCTTGTAGAGGAAGAGGGACAAGAGCAAGAAAGGGATAAAATTCTTCCTTTTGATTGGAGCATGTTGCTGCAAGGATGTAATGGAAAAATCTCATGTGTTCTCTCTTTGAAGAAATAACATTTGGTGATGTTAAAAACCTCAGACAGAATAAACAGAAAACACCAAAATTGAGTAAACTGATAAATTGATAATTGCAGGTTGTAGTTAAAAAAGTATTGCATCTTGCCTTGCCCAACATGAAAACACATGTATAAACAGCACAGATAAAAATTGATGCTACAGTTGCAGTTCAAAATGTGAAGCAGATATCTAAAGCAAAGCTGTTCTGGTTATCTGTTTATATTTCTTTAGGTTTACATGTTTGTATTATGTGAAGTCCATCTTCCATGTATACTTTGGGTAAACTAGCCAGATCTGCTGAATGAGCAATAGACAATCCAACAATTTTGTAGATAGGAATTACTTTAAAAGATTGTAAACATATCTTAGGGCACAATATAGAAGTTAGAGATGTGGGGAAACTTGTATATATGAAATCAGAATTTTACCCCGCAAACTAAGTATTTGGATTGGACAACATTGTTTACTTCAATTTATCAATAATAGTTACAACCTCATGGGACTATCTATTATAGATATCTTGGAGTAATTTTGTTAGTGAATGCTCAAGAAATGTCATAGAATTTTGGCATTGTTCACATGAGAAGGCTTAGCAAGATAGATCTCATCATCAATAAATATTTGATAAAATTCTACAATTTTATATGGTTGTTTCATAGAGATGGGCCTATTATGGGATTGTGCAAGTGACCTGGGGTGTTTGAACCCCTTTCACAACAGGGTCGGGGAGGAGTGGATTATATTCAAGTAATATTTATTAAAAAAATATAACAATTGAAAAATAATTTTGAAAATGGCCCTATTTTGAGTCAAGATTTGTTGTTTTTTCATTTTGTAATATAAGATCTAGATTGAATTGTCGTAGTTTTTAGCATCAAGTTTGCATGCTTGATGGCAACATGTTCCAAATAATAGGTGCGTGTACCCAGTCATGATATTTTAATTGTTCATCTCTTTAGAGCAATAAAAAAGATGAAGACCCTGTCAGAATCATCTATTCTTTCTGCCAATCGATCATCCAGAGGTGAAAAGATTCTGGAGTTGGATGGGACAGTCACCACCCAGCCGGTTCTAGAGCATGTAGGAATATCCACATGGCCAGGTTGGTTCATTTGATAAGTAATTTTTGTTAACTACTTTAGAACTACCTTCAAAGAATGTAGCTAATGCAAAATCCCTCATTTAAGAGAAAATGGAGCATTAGTTGTTGATGTCTATGTGCCTATGGAGTACATCTGAACTATAAAAGTAAAAACACAATGTACCACTCGCCTACTTATACATATTCTGGTGTGTACGCAGGTCGGTTGACCTTGACAGACCATGCACTGTACTTTGAAGCTCATCGAGTTGTATCCTATGACAAGGCAAAAGTATATGATTTATCAGAGGATCTAAAACAGGTTGTTAAACCTGAGTTGACTGGACCTTGGGGTACTCGACTTTTTGACAAGGCAGTTTTGTATAAATCAATTTCCTTGTAAGGCACAACGCTTTTGATTTCTTGTTGTTGAAAGTTGTGTATGTGATGCCATTCTCCGTAGTTAAGTGCTTCTATTAAAACTATATTTGCCATTAACTCTAAATCATGTTTTCCTTGTAGATCAGAACCAATTGTATTAGAGTTCCCTGAGCTTAAAGGGCATACACGTCGTGATTACTGGTTAGCAATTATCAGGGAAATTTTGTATGTTCACAGATTTATAAACAAGTTCCAAATTAAAGGAGTTGAGCGAGATGAAGTTCTTTCAAAGGCAGTACTTGGAATTCTGCGACTACAAGCCATTCAAGAAATTAGTAATGCAAATTCTGTGCATTGCGAGAATCTTCTCATGTTTAACCTAAGTGATCAGCTTCCAGGTGGAGACTTGATACTGGAGGCCCTTGCAAACATGTCAACTATAAGGGAATTGGACCGAACTAACAGTACCACAGATGGAGGTGGAATGTATTCAATCTCAGCCTTGGACATGGTTTCTGGCTTAGGGTTTGTGTTTGGATCAAGCTCAAGTAATTCCAACGAGGCTGGGCTTGTAGTGGGCGAAATAGCTGTGGGAGAGATGAGTTCTCTGGAAAGAGCAGTTAAGGAGTCTAGAAATACCTACAAAAAGGTTGTATTAGCACAAGAAACAGTTGATGGAGTTAAAGTAGAGGGCATTGACACCAATTTGGCAGTTATGAAGGTATTGCTGATAATACTTAATACGTGGCTATGTGTGTTCATTTTGCCACCCTATCAACTGCAATTTCCTCCTTCCCTTATCCTCTGTGCTTCTTGATGCACGATGATACTATAAGATTATTTTGTATGTGTCAAGTGAAATCAATAAGAGACCAAATAATTTCATTTGAGCTATCTTCAGAACTTTATCTTAATCTTATCTTTTCTTGCACGTGTAGGAGTTACTGCTTCCTGTTACGGAAGTTGGAATGTGGCTTCTTTCTCTCGCATATTGGGACAATCCTCTAAAGTCTTCAGTATTCTGTATGGTTTTTGCATTTATCATTTGCAAGTAAGACTCAAATTTAATTAACTTATATCTTTATTATTAATTAGTTAGCAATTATCTAGCATCATTTATTTCAATATTGAAGCCTGGTTGCCTAGTAATGAAAGCATTGGAGGTTAAAAGACCTTATATAAAGTTGCAATCGAGAGAGGTACATTTGAGACGTATGATCACTGACTCGTGGGGGTTTCTTTTCTTTTTTATATTTATGCTTTAAGAGATACAGTAATGAGGGAGAAAGTGGATGATTATAGAGAGAGAGGGAGAAACCCCTCTCCTTAGTTGGCTTGAATGTAATCCTGATGTTTCAAACCATTTTCTTGTACAAATCATACCCAGCAGTTGGCATTTTTGAGAACTTAATGGAGTTTTGATTGTAGGGAATGGCTGGGCTACGCTTTTGCATTTGTACTCATCTTTTTTGCAATCTTTATGGTTCTCACAAGATGCATGAACCAAGGCAAGGCAGTCAACGAAGTTAAGGTAATAGCGCCACCACCGATGAACGCCATGGAGCAGCTTTTGGCTGTTCAAAATGCAGTTTCTAAAGTTGAACAGCTTATCCAGGATGGAAACGTCGTTCTTCTTAAGCTACAAGGCTTACTGCTCTGCATTTTCCCTCAGGTTTTGCACCCTGCATTCCATTCATCTCTGGTGCATATCATTAGTCATTGTGAAATGGGGATAATAGATTATACGTTTGGTTAAATTTTATGCAGTCACAAGCCAACACATGGATTTGATTTTTTTTTTTTTTAATTTTTGGTTTCAGGCCAGTGAGAAATTTGCATTTGCTCTTCTGTTAATGGCCTTGATTCTGACCTTCGTTCCGAGTAAGTACATAGTTCTACTGATGTGTTTGGAGACATTTACAAGATATTCTCCGCCCAGAAAAGCAAGCACTGAGAGGTGGATGAGAAGATTGAAAGAATGGTGGTTCAGTATCCCGGCTGCTCCGGTAATTATTGAAAGAGTAAAGGAAGAAAAAAAGAAGTATTCTGTACATTTTTGAAACTATACAAGTGTTAGTAAAAGTAGTGTTGTACCAGAGATTCATCTCTGGAGTATAAATCTTAACAATGAGAAGAAATAAATACCCGATAAGAAAAATATTCCTTTCTTCTGGTGGTTACATCATGTTCGGACTTAGGTCTTAAGGCAGCTCCTTTTTTTCATTTAAATTTTTAATTTTTTAGATTATATAAATGTTAAATATTGGAGTTTCAAATTTTAAAATTGGTGTTTAAGATTAAAAAAAAGTAGTTTTACTTTGATTTAATTAGGTAAAAAATTAAAAAATATTTTTATATTTTTTTCCAAAATTTTCAGCTGACGATGTATTCATTCTTTTGAGTGTCAGGTTTAACTGGTAAAATCTAGCACAAGATATCCGGGTTTAACAGCAAGGGGTCCGAAAATTTTGTTTTAATACTTTAAATTTTATTAGAAATAATAAACAGATTTTGAATTTTTTGTATTTTAATTTTTTTAAAAGATATATATAAAAAAAAAAATACATTATTAAAGTTGTCCCTATTTTTTAATAATTTTATTTTTGTGAAATTAAAAATACTATGAATATGTCTCCCTTCTCTTATAAGTTGATATTTATTCTCGCAATTAAGGGTGGACATTCCCAATTTAAATAGGTTTGAATCCAAATCTGAAATCAATTTAAATAAATCGATTTGAATTCAACGATACATAATAAATTTGAATTGGTTTGTTTTTATAATTTGAGTTTGAATTAAAAATTATAGTTTAAAAATGCAGTTATAACATTTTAGTCTCTAAAATTTGTAAGAACAATAAATTTGGACATCGTTTGAGTAATTTTAACATTTTAGTCCCTGATATTAAATCTAGTAATAATAATGTATACAATGATGTTTTTACCCGTTTCATAAAGTTTTGGAACAACAAATTAATCCAAAAAAAAATATGAAAATAATCGTATTTTTAAGTTTGATTAATAAAATAATCGTGTCAGAAATATTTTGATCAAATAAACCAAAAAAAAGTATTTTGAAGAATAATACCTTTATAAAAATTGTTAAAAAGTATTGTTTTATATTGTGTTAAAAAATATTATTTTAAATTATATTAAAAAGTATTATCTTAAATTATATTTAAAAGTACTATTTTAAATTGGTGATTAAAAATACAGTTTTAAACTATACTTAAAAGTATAATTTCAAATTATATTTAAAAATATCATTTGAATTTTGTTCGAAAATGTTATTTTAAACTGTGTTCGAAAGTGCTATTTTAAATTGTGTTTAAAAGTATCATTTTAAATTACATACGAAAAATATGATTATTTTTTATGAAGGTATTATTGTTCAAAAAAAATACTTTGGATCTATTTAATAAAAAAAATTTTAATATAGTTATTTTAGTAAATATTTTTAAATATATAGTTATTTTCGTATATTTTCTAATTAATAAAGTTTGTAACTAATTAATCCTTAATAAAAATAAAACCTCATCAATCCAACCATTTTTTAACACAAACCAAACCAAACCAAAATCTCATCAATGCATCATTCATCAATTCTATCAATCCTTCTAAATTGTCGCAAATACAAGAATGCCATCCAATACAATCAATGGAGTAAATGGAACAATAGAAAAATATCATAAAACATTCTGTTCATTGATATGGCAGAAACATAACGATTTTTACGTTATCTGCTTCAATATTTGAAATCCTTTGTGTCTAATTTTATAACATTTGTGTCCTAAAAACCTGTATATATGGTTTAATTGTACCCTAAGACCCATACATACCTTATCCAATAGCCTACCTATGAAAAAAAATTTACAAAAAAATCATCCCAATCTATACCATAAAGCCCTACGTATGTATGATCCAATAGCATGTGTTAAGGAAACAAAAATTCACAAATAATAACGCTTAAATATCCATGAAACCAATCTATTATGTGCAACACCGCCTTCACAAAGTCGTTGCTTATATCTAATCATTGTGATCAGATATAAGTGTCAATCAGAGCTATTTTGAAGCGAAAATACAGTCTTAATTGTAAATGGCTAACTCTAAGAAGTACCTCAACTGAAAAGAAAATAAAAGATACAAAGAGTGATTATGTAGAAAACTGCCTTCAACTCCTAAGGTACAATTAATCCTAAATTGCTTCCGTAGCAGATTACGTCGCAGCACTCCTGCTAGAAAATTACAAACTAGCCATTATAAACCATCCAACATGAATAACAACTTCTAATTATCACATTTTTAACACAAATACAACATTCATAATTCATGCATATCAAATAAAAGACCACTAAAACCTAACAATGCAGCCTCAATTTAAGCAAATTCGATTTTAGAACGTGCCTCTACCATGATTTCCCTTTTACTAAAGATAATCATCACCTTCATTTAGAAGAGATCATCCGACAAAGGTTAGGTGATAGGAGTCTTCTGGGAGAGGTCATCCGAGCAAGGTCACTAAAAGATGAAGTCTTATGAAAAAGGTCAGCCAAGTGACTTCCCATCTCTTTATAACCAAGAGGAGTCGAAAAACAAAAAATATAATTTTGAAAAATCTACATATCAAATTGAGTGAATTTAATTTTAAATTTTTAAATTTTAAATGCGATAAATTTTACAATTAATTAGATAAAAAGAATTAAAATAAAATCTCAATCATATAATATTTTTTGTATCATGTGTTATTAATAGAAAAAAAAAATGGAAAAGATTGAGTTCTTTAATTGATAACATCTTTTAGAATGGTACAAGAAGCATGAATTTAGGCTTAATGCTTTATAATTTATTGTAACTCAATGATCGTAAATTGATGCAAATCACCATTGAATTTCAAGAAAATTAAAGAAGAAATCTGCACAAACAGAGTTGATGCTTATAATACCACAATAATCATCTAATGCATCAAAAGAGTAAAAGGAAAAACAAATATCAAAAACAATATAAATGAGAGAGAGAGAGAGAGAGAGAGAGAGTTGTATTCATATTATTTCTCAAAAAACATTACATATTTTTATATATTAAAATTGAATAACGAATCTCTATGAAAAAAAATTTTGATTTTGTTTTTCTGACTATCAAATGGATAATAATAGAAAGGAATAAACAAACATTTTTTTTAAATTATTCCTGGAAATAAAATAGAAACAAACTCTCTCTAATAAACTTAGGGCCTTATTAGCATCAAAAACAAATCAAAAGAGTTCTCCCAAAAGATTTAATTACAGAAAATAATTAATATAATAATATTAATATTAAGTTAATTAATATAATATTATGTATCCCCCCAAAAATAAAATTAAATAAACAAAACTCTAGAATTCGCGAAAATCATTCATGCCTTCTGGTGCCGATGATTGTGAAATTGAACTTCTGATATTCGGAGTAAAAAGCAACGAATCTGTGGTGTAATTGTAAAATGACTGATTCGAACATAAGAAATCCGCAGAATTTGGTGTAAATAGTGGAATGTTATTCGTCAAAAAAGGATTCGGAGGCTCAAAAATCGGCGGCGGAACAAAACATGAATTCACCTGACCGTCGCCCATATTTCCGCTACAATTCTCATCAGTTGTAATCACCGAGGACGACTCATTATCATCTCCGCCGATGATCTTTCGACTCTTATTTTCCTCCTCGGACGAACCTTCCGCATTCTCGCCCGATTTATCGTCGTTCGTCCGCGACAATCCGGTGAGTTTTTGCACCAATGCCATGAAGTCTCTAGGATGCGTGTGTATAATCTTCGGTGAATGAGTGTAGATGATCACCGGATGACGATGCGACGTCGGCGATGATTTCTTGATGAAATGTGAGTCTTTATTGATCTTCAGTGGCGGATTATTATTGCATTGGTTTTGTGTTGCTGTTGACGCTGGCCTCATTTTTGTTTTAAGTTCCTTTTTTTTATTTTTTTAATTTTTTGAGACAATAAATGGAAATTGTTAGGTTGTTTTGGTTTAGTTTTATAGGCGATAAAAATTGTGGTAATAAAAAGAATGGAAGATAATAAAATAATCTAATGGGAAGCATTAAAAATAGAATAACTGCGTCGGGTAATAAGAATTTGCCACGTCATGGGTTCTGGGGATTGGTTTGATTGGTTTTGTGAGGTAAATAGTCAATGTAAGCCAAATTGAGTGCCAAGTAGGCTGGCCGTTGTAATTTGTTTGATGACGTGGTGAGATCTGAGTGGTTGTAGGAGATCAGTTTGAGAGATATTCCCAGGCGTCGGTTGCAGCTGAATTCTCGGTCAGCCAGTGAAGTGAAGGCACTTATAGTGGGAAATTATGGTTGGGTTTCTAGGAAGCAGATTAGCCCTCCCGGAGAATTTTCAACACTTGAAATTGCACTCGTATTATTTATATAATAAAGGAGTATATGTAAATACCAAATACCCCTTGAGGAACAACCTATAGCGCCCCTTGATATTTCGAAAAGGGGACAAATACCCCCAGGGTAGTCCGGGGCGTCAAGCCTACGTAGGATAAATATTACAGAACCCCTATCCTTCATATGAATAGCAATTTATATCATAATAATATACTTTTATACAATCTAGCACTAATAAAACTTGCCTTTAATTTTTAATATCGTAAATTTCTTAAAGATTTAGTTATATAAATAAATCTTAATAATTAATATTATTATTTTATTAAAAAATATAAAACTAATATAACACATTTTTATGGCTTTTTTTCCTTTATAAAATAAATATAATATAAACACCTCCACTCCTACTCTTCAAATGTGTTTTGCTGCGAATCCACTAATTTAGATTTTTATTTTGTATAAAAAATGTTATATAAAAATGGAGAAAGAACGACAAATATTTCTTGTAGTATTATTCAGTTAATTAACGGTCTTTTTTACAATATAACTATTATCATACCTCAAAATTTTATAAAACATGCTTTAAATTTCATGTCATACTCTTAACTAATAGAATAATGATATTGTAAACGATATTTGCCATCAATTTTAAATTTTAAAGATATTTGTCATAAAGAAAAAAGTAAAAATATATCTATAAACTTTTCAAATTATAAGAGATGATTAGGCATAATTTTTTATTCAAGGCATAAAAATGCTTCGAAAGGGCCCAAAGTCTATAATTAAAGTGGTCGAAGTCCATAAAATCAAATTTCGAATGATAAATTATTCAACAATAATGATTAAATTATTTATTTTTAATTAAAGTGGGTCGGAGTCTATGCTCTAAAAAATAAATTATTCAACAACTTTAAAAAGAGACTTAAAACTCAAAAATAACAACTAGTGTAACCATAAATACAGGAGTCAACTATTACCTGACGATTTTAAGGGGATGCATGTACTTAAAATGACAAAAATGATATCAAATATCAAGAGACAATCACTTCTCAACGATGTTAAAAAAAGATCTCATACTAAAGATGATAAGGACAACCTAAAATAAGAAATGGAGGATGTAAAATAATTTTAAGGAGATATCTAACTGTCCAAATACTTCCAAAAAGAGAATGACTTGAAAAAGGTTATTGGGCTAGTGCTTGTAATAATTAGTCTTTTAAGACTAGTTTTACAAGTGATACAAGAGCCTTCGTCCGAATGGATCAATAGGTCAAAGGGATGAGCTCATTCTACTAATTAGACTTCACTTGTGGAGCAAAACTTAGATATATAAACATAAATTAAAATTAAAAAAAAAATACAGAAAAGAAGAAGAAGAGAGATCTCATTAAACTCGAGATCTATAAGTTTCTGTTAAGACCTTGAAGAAAAGTCTGCAAAGATATTGAGAAAAAGGAAAACGATTTTTTAATTATAAAACTTAGCTTTAAAATTAATATGTAATATAAGACATTAGTGCTCTATATCTCCCAATATGTTACTTACTAAATGAAGCATATTCTTCTTTGAAGGCTGGAATTTGCGATTTAAATTGATTTGGAGTAAAATTTTAAACTAATTTAAATATTGTGATTCAAATTTTAAACAACTTAATTCAATCTAATAATATATCAAAAATTGAATTCAATTTAAATTATATAAAATAGTTTGAATTAATTTGAATTTGCAGTTTGGACCTTAAATTTAAATTAAAATAATTAGTTATTTGAATTAAGCCTAAAAAAATAAAATTTTAAGCTGTAATTTGCTTTTTGATTTAATTTTAAAATGATAATTCTATTAGTTTATTATATAATATTAACAAAATAATTTAATTTTATATATTGGTATATTATTTTGATATATAATATGGATATTATCATATAATCAAACTTATCTATTATTAATTTAAGCGATTTGATTTGATAATTTAAAATTTAAAATTAATTCAATTCATATTTTAAACTAAAAATAATAGTTTATAAAATATTAATTTAAATTTTTTTTAAAATTTTTTAAAATTAATTTAATTAAGAGATTTGAATAAATTTAAATTTATAGACCTGTATTCCTTTTATTTGTTAAAAAGCAAAAAAGTGCGCGCACACACACACACGCTGCACACACACACATAGAGAGACACACACACACACGTGGCAAATGGACATGTGATTTTTTGTCTTTACGTCATTACTTTGAAAGGTGTTTATCAAAGATGCGATAACTAAGACACCAACTTTTTTTCTTTGGTTGAATAAAGTAATGCTAATGCTAATGCCAACGCTTCCCTTCTCGAGTTCACATGACAATTAACATAAAAACTATATTAATTAATTAATTAATTACTAAGTTAGGTCCCTTTTATAAGCTAATTGCAATCTTAGTATCCTACATATTGTTCCAAAAAACATAGATACTGCCAAAATCATATGTCTGAGATAATTATTTTAAACAATTTATTTTTAAAGATATGTTTTGCAAAAGTATTGGATAAATATTTTCTAATAAAAAGTAATTAAATTTGTTATGTTTTTTTACTGAATTTTAAAAATGCAATAGCTATTTTTTAAAAGTTATTTTAAACATACACTCCTAAAAACATCTAATGTTTATCACTTATCATCCACTTATATTTAATATCATACAAATATTCAGAAAAGATTAGATACAGTAAATAAAAGAAAATAACAACAACGCAGATCAATATCTGAATAGAATAAAAATTTAATCACTCACTACATTTTTAAATCCGAGTAGAAAGAAGCTACCATCGATAAAAATTTAAATAGAAATCTATTTTTATCATAAAAAAAAAATAATAATAATAATAAAAGAAGAGAAAAAAAGGCACACATAACTGAGAGCAAAGAAAATAAATAAGAGTTTCATTCGAGAAGAAGGAAGGCTCCATCTACGGGGAAAAAATAAAATTTGGTTTTGTTGCAAAGAGTAAAGAGAAAAAGAAGAGAGCTATTGGAGAAAGTAAATAATAAGGGTTTTTAAATTTAATCGACTACCGTGTCATGAAGTTTACAACATTTGGAAAATTTTAAAATTTTTAATGTAATTTTATTAATTTAATTTATTAAAATAAAAATATGTTATTTTAATCTAAGTATATATATACATATATATTGCGTTTTGCTGTTTTTAAAATTATATATATATAAGTTCATTTTGTTTTACAGTTTTATTAATTTTCAGATTTAAATATTTTTAATAATGAAAAGTAAATTTAATATATATAATTCATATATTTATTAAATTTAATATCAATTATTTAAATTTAATGAAATTAAAAAAATATTAAAAAAATTAATTCTTTATTATATAATTTACTATAAATATGTATCTCTATTTTGTACAAATCCTTCATCTTCGCAACTTTTTCAAAAGTTTGTTATCTTATTTAGAGGTAACTAAATTCAAATCACTTAATTGAATTCATTTAAAAAAAATTCTAAATTAATTTTTAAATTAATATTTTACAATTTACTATTATTAATTTAAAATGTAAATTAGTTTAATTTTAAAAATAAAACAACAAAAGCAACGTGCTTAAATAAATATTAAGTATATTTATAATAATAATAATAATAATAATAATAATATATTCATTATTTTTTTAATATTATGTAATAAAAATATAAATTTATCATTTTAAAAATTAGATTAAAAAATAAATTAAGAATGGCTCAATGTAAATAAATAAATTATTTTAATTTAAATCTAATGTTTAAATAGCGAATATACTATTTATAATATATTATTAAATTAAATTATCTTAAAATTAAAATAATAATATTTAGATAAATTTAAAATTTTACCTCAAACACTAAGTTAAACGGCAAACTTCCACTCCTGACCCAATGACCAGACGTTATTCGGATTACATAAAAAAAAATTTTAATCCGTAAAAAATAATAAAAAATAATGAAAAAAAAAAACTGACGATGGTTGCAAGGAATTCAATGCAATTCCATTCAACATAGTTTTGATGGGTTCATTTGTTCATACCAGAAGATCCAATCTTACAAATGAATATATTGGGCATTTCACATAGCGATGTCGCGGGATATTTTTTTTCTCTTTTTTAAATATAATGCTATATATGTACCATTGTTTATAAATTTATTTATATAAATTAAAGCAAGAATATTTATATATTTATGTAATAATAATATGTAATATCCATAAGTAAATAATTTTATTTATTTTTCTTCTAAGTCCAATCATAATATAATAATATATTTAAACATAATTTAAAATAATATTTTTAAATAAAATATAAAATAATATTTTTTTATAATTTTTATAAAAAAATTATTGTCTAAAAGTATATAATTTTTAATTTATTTAATCAAAATTTTTTTGACAGAATTATTTTAGTAATAGGCTTAAAAGGATGGTTATTTTAGTACTTTTACCCTTAGCATTTAACAATGAAACCGAAGCAGCAAGAATAGGAAGCTGCTTAAATCCCTTTACCTTAGCTGAAATGGCCTTAGCAACTTCGAAATTAACAGAATTGCGACTCAGAAACTCGATCGCTGTTACATTGCCACTCACTTCAGGCTCCCCTTCTCTCATTCTCCTCCTCTGCACCTCTTCTTCCAGGAAAACGCAGTCGTTTCGTCTCCTCACACCTTTTTCTTCTCTCCGTACTAACCAAGACCATAAAAACAATCAGTAATTCCCAAAGCCTCGCTCCCCTCCCTCCTCCGCTCGTTGGCTCAACAACTGGTTACACTCCAATCCTCTCGTCGACAATGATAAAAAGATCGCTGATAATGTCGCGAAATCAGACGGACGCAATCAAATTGATCGAAAACAAACAGAAGAATCACAAACTCGCTATCTCGATAACGATAAAGGCAGAGCGCGATTGAGCGTATTGTTTTGCGGCTGCGAAATCTAGGGTTAGGGTTGGACGATGAAGAGGAAGAGGATGGTCTAATGCCAGTGACAGGACAGGAGAGGTTGGAAGATTTATTGAGGCGGGAATGGATGCGGCCCAATACGATACTTGCAAAAGAAGATGATGATGATGATTAGGTGCTACCGTGGGAAGGAGGAAGAATGAGAGAGAGAAGAGAAGTCAGGGGGAATGAGAAGGAGGACGGTGAAGGCGCCGACGCTGGCGGAACTGACGATTGAAAATGAGGAATTGAGACGGTTGCGAAGGATAGGGTTGCATCTCAGGGAGAGGATTAATGTACCTAAAGCTGGACTCACCCAGCCGGTGATGCAGAAGATACATGATAAGTGGAGAAAGGATGAGTTGGCAGACTCAAGTTTCATGAGGAGCTTGCTACCGATATGAGGACCGCCCATGAGATTGTTGAGGTTAGTTTGGTGTCTTTTGGGTTTGATTGCGACTATGGTTTGTTTTCGTTTTCAAGGATAGTTTAGTATTTTTATTTTTATTTTTTTTAATTTGCTATCATTTCTGAAGTGCACGTTCACCTCTAGCAAATGTGCCGATCTAAACTATTAGCAAATGTCTCGTGGGTTTCATAAAATTTGTTAAATACCGTCTCTGAAGTTCTGGGTCCAGTACTCATACCCAATTAATATTGAACTTGCCGATTTTTTCAACTTTCTTGGCGTCCTAACCCGAATAAGACCTATGACAATAGCAGCCGCAACTTTCAGCTTAACTTAATTCATTTAAGCTAAGAACTGGACTGTAATGCTTTGTAAGAATTTTGAATACTAGGTTCTAATTCGCAAAGTTATGTTATTCTTTCTATCTGTAAAATGATTTGATGTCTCAGTTCTTGTTGATTTTACTACTTTCAGTGATTTCAGTGCATATTCTTTCTCTTTCAATTTATCGATCATTTGTATTACTCATTTGAAAATAATTATGAATGATAACTGAGTGTTTGTAGTGATTGTCAGCGACGAACAGGAGGATTAGTTATATGGAGGTCTGGGAGTGTAATGGTTGTGTACTGAGGAAATAACTACAGAGGGCCTTCATCGAAATCGCAACCTCATGATAGAGAAGGAGATACACTTTTTGTCCCAGATGTATCTTCCTCTGATAGCTCAACCGAGAGAAATGTTGATGGTGCAACTCCAACACTGGAAAAGAGTGAGCCAGCTGTGAGCCATCCAAACCATTCTATCACAATGACAGAAGAAGAAGCTGAATTTAACAGCCTACTTGATAGTTTAGGTCCTTGGTTTCATGAGTGGTGGGGCACAGGAATACTTCCTGTTGATGCTGATTTACTTCCCCAAAAGGTTCCTGGTTACAAGACACCTTTCAGGCTTCTTCCTACTGGAATGTGATCTCAACTGACCGATGGAGAAATGACTAATTTGCGGAAACTTGCCAGATCACTCCTGTGTCATTTTTCCCTTGGTATTGCTTTCCTTCTAGAATAGTTTCTTTAGCTCAGTTTCCATTTCGGACACTAGAATTCATCCTGAATTTATTAATAGAGGGAGGAATAGAAATCATCAGGGGTTGGCTGTTACTATACTTAAGCTTTGGGAGAAAAGCCTTGTTGCAAAGATTGCTGTAAAACGGGGTATCCAGAATACAAACAACAAACTAATGGCCAAGGAGCTGAAGGTGCCTTATTTTTTGTTCCCCCTGTTTAAACCATTTCAATGTTATCAATTTAACTGCAAATTACTGATATTGCAGTTAGATGCAATATCACTCTCATTTTTCATGCTATGCTGTCAGATTGAGGTGGTTTAATAATCAATATATAATCACTTTTTAGTTAAGATTTAAAAAACTTTATTTTCTTTGTTTTTAAAATGAATTATAAAAAATATGCAACCAAACCACCTTTTTTTTTTTTTTTTTTTCTCTCTGAAATGAAACACACCTTTTAAAATGCAACTAAACATCCTCTAAAATTTTGATTGCACGAGCTTTCATGCATTTCTTTTCTTCTTGCTACCTATGTTTTTTTCTTTTTCTTTAATTTACAAGCTTTCACGTATTTCTTTTCTTCTTCCTACTTATGTTTTTTTTTCTTTTTAACCTTTTTTAATCATACCATTTTGTACTTCCATAAGAAGACTGAAGAGTATCTGTTTTTAATTTATCTGCTTTACAGTTGTTATCAGGAGGTACCTTACTGCAAAGAAACAAGAATTACATTGTTATATACTGTGGAAAAGATTTCCTCCCGCCATCTGTAGCTGCTGCTTGGGCTGAAAGAGAGGAATTTGCAAGACAGATCCAAGATGTTGAAGAGAAAGTGCGAAGCAAAACATTGGTGGCAACTCCATCAGGTGAAAATGAAGTACAGGCACCTGCAGGTTCTTTGGCTGAGTTTTATCAGGCCCAATCCCACTGGGGAAGAGAAGTTTCTGCTGAAGAACGTGAGAAGATGATTCATGAGGCTTCCAAAGCTAAGAATACAAGGCTTGTCAAATGGATTGAACATAAACTTGCTGTTGTAAGTGCAATCTGATTCTTTTTGACCATTTGATGTTTGAGTTGTTTTTCCACTGAACAACTGTTAGACAATTAAAATGAACAAAACCTTCAATAGTGGTTATACTTTGTTAAATGCTCAAGTGTTTTTGTTTTTGTTTTAAAGCAGTGGATGCAGCAGCCTCTCTAATTTGTTTTAGGCATTGCATAGGAGGATGACAATTTTTTTTTTAAAGTTACCTATCGAACTATTAGGTCTTTTATGCAATTACATTTTCATCCTGATTTAGTGGTGGAAAAATTAACTCCTCCAAAGGAAACATCTTCATTTAGTTTAGATCACCACCTGAAGTGAAACTCTTATACTAGAGACCAAGCATTCTTTTTCAAATATTTTGTTGCTCTCCCACTCTTTGAAGGAAATCATCAAAAATTGTTTTTCACATGATGGCCCGGCGTTTTTAAGGCATCATGTAGAGGAAGTGAGAGAGGAATGTAAGGGATAGAAGTGAAGACCGGTAGTGATGCTAGGTAATTTGTTATTTCCATATTCGATGTGGTGATTGTTACTGTTGCTAGTGGTACGATGAATGCTACTTTGAGATTTGGAGGCTGTGGTGGTAATTTTAAAATGTGATTACTTTGGGGGCACTTGATGGGTAATTTTTTTGTGATAGAGGTAATAACTCAAGATTTGGGGGTGTTTGTGGTTTTCCAGTCCACTTTGTCCTTCCTACCCAGATTGTGTCTCTCCTTGCTTTGATGATTAATTCACTTTGCGTCCCTACTATGAACTGAATGTTCACTTTAGAAGAGAGCAAATTGAGAAGAGCATAAAAGCTCAAATAATTGTCTTTTATTCATGTATATGCGTGGGGTGGGTATCCTTTTCTTCTTATTACTGATCTTTTGGTACTTGAGCATGATTGAGTTTTTCTAAACTGTATTGTCATTCAAGTTGGGAGTGGAAAATCTGTACTGCTGTTGCAGTGAAATTTCAATATTTTTTTGATAGTAGTTCATATTTGTCAACTGCAAAAACCTGCTGATAATTCACTTAATCTGGCTGAATAAAGTTCAAGTTTGTATTGGTTCCTTGGCAGGTTTGATTTATCTTGTTATCAGCTTCACTGCCTTTGAACAATTTTTCTTGTTTGTAGCTAATATGGGCTTCATTACACATTTTTTTTGCCTTTCAAATTCAATGTCAGTATTTACTGTCTGTAAGTTGATTATAATCTGTTTGTTAGCTGGTAGAGCAATTGCTTGCTATTGGTTTTAGAGTAAATCGATTTAAATTTTTCAGTTCCTGATACAGATTTTAAGGGCCTTTTTGAATTTACCTTTGACAAAGTATTCAAATGTACAGTTATTTCTATTTGGCATAATGAAGATGCCCATTTGAGATTGAAACATATATTCAATTCAAATATTTTAGTGCTTTAATTAATTTATCATCTTATATTAACATGGTCATATGTGCTGGATAGCTAGAGGTTGTTCTTGTCTAAGACACCATTTAGATTCTTTTATTGCTGCATAGCTCCTAACCAATGTTTCTTTTGTTCAATAGCTCCATTTATTTGCTTGTACGTTGATTGAATTTTTAATGCACGAACAGGCCC